>CM076581.1:1275299318-1275493686 GCA_034641835.2 Pinus albicaulis | reverse complement strand
TTGTAACATCTCCTCTTAACCACTTCAAAAAAAAAAAAAATCTTGGCATACTAGTATTATGTGCTTCTATTTGTCACCACCATGTAGATCTAACATTTAGTTCCAACCATTATGCTAGAGTTTCCTTATATGTGCACCTTGGTCATTATTTTAACTTTGATTTAATTCCTCCCTTAAAGGTTGGGGTGACTTATGTTGTACATATATATATAATATATATATATATATATATATATATATATATATATATATATATATATATATAGATAGATAGATATATCCATATATCTACTGTACATACCTATGGTGAATATAATTGTATGTATCCATAAATCATATTCATACTCATAGTACTTATACCCATACTCCTTTATAAATCTTACCACGTATAGATTTTGGATTTCGTTTTCCTATTCTTATTGATGCATCGTGAATATGTCACTCACTTATTGGTAAGTCCTTTTATCATTTCCCTAATCTGGAAAGCTTTGGCTGGATATCGAATTTATCCAACATGCTTGGTGACTTAATTAGATTTATTTCAATTCTCAGTGGTCATTTCTATTCATTTAGTCCCGCCTTGCAGTCATGGTTTAATGGGATAATACACCGTACCTATGTCACCATAGAGATCTCGTATATTTTCCATTATGACCAAATTTTCATGGGAGTAGACGACATTGAAGTCATCGTACTTAATTGCAACTTTGGAAAATTGGAATTTATGTGGTGAGGATTGGATAGCTCGTTTTTCTCTCCACGTCGATTAGGTTCCGTGGCCTTCTGAGGATTTAAAGCCTGAGTTGTGATCGCTCATCCCGGTTTGTTCATGTATAAACGCCAGCGTTGCACCCTTAAAATTTTATATTTGTAACATATATGAAATCATTAATCATGCTTGTCCTGGTATACTATTGGAAGTACCCTAAAATCGATTACAACTGATTCTCATTTATGACTTGGACGACTGTGCAAGGGTTCTCGATTTTTCCCAATTTGATCCGTGGCATCCCATTGCTCTGATGACAAGTGGATGATGGAGATGATGCGTATCAGATAGGGTTTTGTTCGTTGAGTTTAACGAATCGTATTAACTTCTGAAGTCGCATTTGTAAGTGTTCTTTGGCTCTTCGTTTCTCTTGCTCGACTTCTGGTGGTTATACTCTGTTCAATTGGGGAGATGGAACGCCAAGCTCATTCCATCTCCTGGGCGCCACCATTTTTTCATTTCATTGCCATTCAGGTATATTAATTTCATTGTTTGGTTTGTTTTATTTCCTTGTCATTCAATTTTAACAGATAACCATCTCAGGCACCCCAAATTTCGACCTCTGGTTGATTATCATTCTGCTATTCTTGCTTGGTGTTTGTTATATCAGTTCTAGTTGAGTTCGGCTCTAATATTAACCCTTGCAGGGTAGTAACTTCTGTTTCTCGTGTTTTTCGTGACCATGGTTGTTTCGTTCGCTGAGTTTTCCCTATCTCTCAGCAAGACATTCCTACACAAGTAAGCTCTCGATTTGTTGGAGGTAATTTATTATGGGTTTGATTTTTTTAGGCGAGTGTTTTCACCATACTCCTTTTCTTTTCTATAGGTCGTATTGGTTAGAAAAGCCCTCAATTATCATAGGTAACCCTTGTGTTATTATGCTCACTTAAAATACTTATATTATGAATTGCCATCAATGTTTTTGGTTATAACGAGCTTTCATGTCGCCCTAAATTTTATTGCAGGTAGTTTCGAATCCCGTCCACGTTTTTCCTCCATGGTATTTGATGGATTTACCATTCATTCAACTTGACGTTGTTGTAACTTGGATTTTAGGTCGGTATCAATGTGTCTTCAGTCAAAGCGTGGCCTAGATTTCTCATTCTTGTTATACAAAATTTATCTAGACACTTCAAGTTTTGTATAGTCCACAAAAATTTCTACTCTAATAAGGATTTATGTCTGAACTGGGACTATAAACAATTTTCTGAACTTCCCACTTTAATTAAATTCTACAATATTGTCATGAACCCACGATAGACTTGCATCGCAAGGGGTTTCAGAGTTGAATATTTATATATTCTATCGACTGTCCGTCTCTGTTATGAATGACAAATCAATATTATTTTCTGATGGTTTCCAGATCTCGATCTTTATGCTAATACTTATGTGAAATAGTTTTTCCTTCAAAAATTTTATGCTTAAATTGGCGTGAAGAACTTTAAAAGTTTATCAGTCCTAATTTCTCCTTCTATAGTTACCTATGGCTAGTGAGCCATTTCAGAATTTCAGATGTACAGTTCCCTATGGCCATGGAAAGAATTTTTCCTTCTCATGTATGTGGTTCAGTCTATATTTGCATGGTCAATGCATAATAGTGACATCTCATAGGCTATTTGGTCAGTTAAATGGATTGATGATATCAACTGCCTTATTAAGAATTTAATTCCCGAATCATTTAGACTTTCGATGGTTTTGTGCCACAGTTGAGTTTTTGTTCTCAAGTAATTTTTCCATGATTTTTAAATATGTTCTCACTGGTTTCTTGTCTCCTAATAGGAGTAGAAAGGTTCTGTCACAGTCCTCATCTTATTTTTCTGTGTCTCTTTCTGCTGTTACTAGTGTAAATAAATATTCCTATATTGCTCATACTTCAATAACTTCTACCAACTCTTTATATAAAAATTATTTAACTGCTAATCATCCCAGATGATGTAATAGTCCCTATCGCTCAATTTTATTTCACTTATTAGTCTCAGCTTCATATAAGAGACTATTTCGTTGTGCTGAATATTGGTGGGCAACCTCATGCTAATTATTTTGGGTACCTGTGTTTTACCATTATTGCTCCGACTGTGTTAACTTCCAGACAAACTACTATCATGGTTATTTTCCTCACTAATTGATATTTACTTCATTCTTTTATAGAAATAAATTGATACATGTAGGAAATAATTTCTATTGTGCTCCTGTTTGTATATGGATGGTATATTTACTCTAGAACCTCATGTGTTTTCACCCATTTAATGCACAACTTAGATTACAGTTCATCTATTACTATTTTAAATATTTGTACCAGAACTCTCATACTGCTTTCTCTTATGTATACATATCAAATTCATTCTATTAACTCAGAAGCAGATTAAAGTTAAATTATCTGTGGAGGAATATGTATCCTCAGATTTAAACCAACCCTGGTTTCGAGATTCTGCTGGATTCTCCTCTATAGATTTCTATTTCTACAACTATACAGAATTAAGAGGGTGAATTCCTTATGTTTAATTCTGTTAAATGTAGAAACTAACAAGTCTAACATCCAAATCAGAAAATTATGTGTAACCAATCTATACAACCTAAAGTAATAAACACCAAGCAACTTAATGACATACCATTGTTGAAATTGACCAACCTCCCAACCTTAGAGTCCTTCTGTCTCCCAGAACTCACCCCCGAGCTGAGATCATCTACTAGAACAGACCAACCTCTAATCTATTCAGGAATATCTTATTTAAGCTTTTGCTCCCCAAAGTCGGTTTCTAATTCTGCGTCCAGAATATCAGGATGCTTTTCTTCCTGTTTGCCTAGGCTTCCCTATTTAGGGACTTTTAAAGTTTCTTTCTGCTTTTCCCAGCTTTTTACCTCTTCCCAACTACTCTCCACATCATTGGGGAAACTAGATTTTCCTCAAAATCTAATTTGGAAATAAATTCTTTCAAGGATTTTTGAAAGATTTGTGGGGAAAGTATTTTCCTTTATCCATCCTCATGGAATTAGCAAGTGATCTCATAATTCTCATTTTGGTCAATCTGCATAGCATTATTTTATTTAATTTTTATAATGAATATATTTAATTACATCCACAACATATACTTATCCATTTGGGGTCCACTCCCCTTAGGATTAAATTTCAATTGTCTAACTTGGAAAGAAAACATAAACTAGGGGGGTTACATATTCCCCCTCTGAAAGCAAACACCATCCTCGGTGTTAATATCTAATTACTAGAGTTCATTTTTCAAACAAAAATGGTTATTTTTCCATCATTTCAGCTTCTCTTTCCCAGGTAGCTTCTTCAGCAGTAAAGTGCTTCCACTGCACCTTTACCCTTTCTACCGTTCGATTCCTCAATTCAATTTCTTCCCGCTCCAATATTTGAAGCGGTTCTGGAAGGAACTCCCCTTCTGGTTCCACCTGTATCACATTCCAATCAATAATGTGAGAAGCATCATGTATATATCTTTTTAATAATGAAACATGAAATACATCATGAAATTTAACATGGGGTGGTAAGGCCATCTTGTAAGCCACTCTTCTCACCCTTTCTAATACTTCAAAAGGACCACAATATCTAGGAGCCAGTTTTGCACAACTTCCGGCATAAAGTGTGCTCTTTTTGGGTTTAATATGCAAATACACATGTTCCCCCACTTTAAATTCTCGATGTACTCTCTTCTTATTAGCATAGTTTTTCTGACGATCTAGTGCTATCTTGATGTTTCTTTGTATTTTCTTAACAATTCTTTCCATCTCTTGTAAAGCATCTGGTCCCAACATTAGCTTATCCTCAGGTTGGCTCCAGCTCAAAGGAGTACAACATTTCCTTCCATAGAGTGCCTCAAACACACTCATTTTGATGGAGGATTGATAGCTGTTATTATAGGAAAATTCAACTAAATGCAAGTAGTCTTCCCACTTTGATGGTCTATCCATCACATACATTCTCAACATATCCTCCAAAATCTGATTAGTTCTCTCTATCTGACCATCGGTCTGAGGGTGATAGGTAGTACTAAAATTCAACTTAGTTCCCATACCTCCAAATAGACCTTTCCAAAAGGCTGCTGTGAACTTAACATCTCTATCTGAAACAATCATCTTTGGGACCCCATGTAATCTTACTATCTCTCCTAGAAACACATCTGCTACTTGGGCTGTCCCAAAAGTAGACTTTACGAGTATGAAGTGTGCAACTTTTTTTAAAGTGTCTACTACTACCATCACTGAATCGGGTTGGTATTTAGTTTTGGGTAGCCCTGTTATAAAATCTATAGAAACTATGTCCCATTTCCATTCTGCAATCGGCAAAGGATTTAGAAGACCAGCAGGATGCTGATGTTCAACTTTAACTAATTGACACTCCATGCATATAGCTAAATATTCTGCTACATCTCTTTTCATTCCTGGCCAAAACAACTTCTTTTCCAAAGCTGTTAATATTTTCTGATATCCAGGATGCCCTGCATACGGTTGTTTGTGATATTCATCTAGAATCTCTTTTTTCAAGGACTCCACATTGGGGATATATAATCTATTTTTGTAGCAGATCAGCCCTTTTTGGTTTTTAGTGTAATCAGCCATCTCCTTCTTTAGTAGTTTCACCTGTAGTGTTTCATAATTTGGATCCTGGTCTACTGCCTTTTTCACTAAATCTTCTAAATCAAACTGGGCACTACTTCCAATACTGTGTATATTTTGACAAGCATTTCTGCTCAAGGCATCAACAATTTTATTTTCTTTCCCTCTGATATGTTTCATATCCATATCAAATTCACTCAAAAAGGACAACCATCTAGCTTGTCGAGCATTCAAATCAGTTTGGGAAAAGAAATATTTAAAACTAATATGATCAGTCATCAATGTAAATTTTTTCCCAAGAATATAGTGTCGCCACATCTTCAAGGCATGAATAACAGTAGCCAACTCCAAATCATATGCACTATAGTTCTGTTCATGTGTCTTCAATTTCCTAGACTCATATGCAATAACTGAGTTTTCCTGCAAAAGGTCTCCTCCCAACCCCTCTCTACAAGCATCTGTACATACACAAACTATTTATCAGGATCTACAATTTTCAGTATAGGGGTTGTAGTGAGTTTTAATTTTAATTGTTCGAAACTGTTTTGGCATTTTTCAGTCCACTCAAAATTTACCCCCTTTCTTTGTAGTGAGGTTATGGGGTATGCTATTGCAGAAAATCTCTCCACAAATCTGTGGTAATAACCTTCAATCCCCATGAATGATCTCACTGCTAAAACATCTATTGGCACAGGCCATTCTTTAATAGCCTTTATCTTTTCAGGGTCAACAACCAACCCTTGTTTAGAAATAATATTACCCAAGTATTGGATCTTGTCCTTATAGAATTCACATTTACTGAATTTGGCATATAACTGGTTTTCTTTCAAATTTTGCAATACTATCCTCAAGCGCTCTTTGTGTTCTTCCTCACTTTTTGAGTAAACTAAAATACCATCTATGAACACAAGTACAAATTTATCCAAATACTTGTTTAACACACTGTTCATTAAGCACATAAAGGTGGCGGGGGCATTCATCAAACCGAAAGGTAGGACTACAAATTCGTAGTGACCATACCTGGTTCGAAAAGATGTTTTACTAATGTCTTCCTCCTTAATTCTGAGCTGGTGATAACCAGTCCTTCAGTCAATCTTCGAAAATACGGAAGCCCCTCTCACTTGGTCAAAAAGATCATCAATTATGGGCAACGAATATCTATTTTTAATGGTCAACTTATTCAGTTGAGGATAATCAATGCACATCCTAAAGGTTCCATCCTTCTTTTTCACAAATAGAACTAGTGCTCCCCAAGGAGACACACTCAGTCGGATATAGCCCTTATCCAGCAATTCTTGCAATTGCATTTTCAGTTCCATGAGTTCAGGGGGACTCATTCGATAAGGGGCTCAGGAAACAGGTGTTGCTCCCAGCACCAAATCGATTGAAAAGTCAATCTCTCTCTTGGGGGGGAGATGAGGAATCCCATCTGGAAAGACTTCCTTAAACTCTCTTACTACTTGCAAAGCATCCAGCAGATTTTCTTCGGTTTTCTGTTCTGTCTCTTCTACATGTACTGCATAGACTTGGTATCCTTTCCTAGCTGTTCGTTTTAATTGCAGGGTTGATATTTGTCTTACAGAGATGGGTTTTGGTTTTACTTTGAGAAAAAAAGGGTTTTCCTTCTTCATCTATGCAATGCAGATTTTTATCCCAACAGTTCATCATCGCCTTTCTCTTTTCCAGCCAATCCATTCCTATCAGCAAGTCATATGAGCCTAAGGGTAGAATGTTAAAATTCACTTCTATCTGAAAATCATTTAATTTGATTTTTGTTTGGGGTAATTTATGGGTTACCTTCCTTTTGGTTCCAGTGGCTAACTGGACCAACCAAGACTGCTGAAATTTTTCAGTATTGAGATTGCATTTTTCTACAATTTTTGGACTAATGTAACTCAAGGAAGCACCCAGATCAATAAAAAAAGTAACAGATTGGTCAGAAATCTTACCTTCCATCTCCACCATGGTAGCTTGATGTTTTGCTTGTCGATTCTCCAAGGCTACACAGATAGTGGGTATATTTCTTGCTATGTCATTTACCGTGGTAGCTTCTCGATCTCTCATAATCATATGAATGTTTCGGTGGGGGAAATCCATCAAAATATGAGGTTCTCCACAGCCCCAACATTTCAGAGGCTCCCTCATTTTAATTGTGCCTTCCTTCTTGTTTTCTCCATCTAATTGTTTGGAACCAACTTGGGACTGAGATGTTTGGCTTTCTTTTGGTTTATTAAATTTCTTCCGCTGTTGATCCCTGCCAAAGTTCTTCAAATAAGCTGGTTTCTATTTCTTCCCTTTGAATTCACTCTTATTTACCCAACTTTTCCCATGCTCACCTTTTCCTTTAAACTGCTAGTAGCACAATCTAGCTTTTCTAACAGCTTCTTCCATAGTTTTTGGATTATCAAACTCAATCTTCTCTTTATACACAACAGGCAAACAGTTCAAAAACCTTTGCACCTTTTCCTTCTCTTCTCAAATGTAAGGGACATATCTCAGCAGATTTGTAAATTTGGTGACAAACTCATCGATAGTGATTTGTCCCAGTCTGATTTCGTGGAATTCCTTTGCTTTATCATCATAATAGTGTTCATTTAAATAACGGTTTTTAAACTTAACCTGGAAATCTTCCCAAGTAACAGTATTTTCATTAATGGCATGCACCATTTTCGTCTCCTCCGACCACAAGGTAGCCTTACCTTGTAGCTGGTAGAAAGCTAATATGGCTTTTAGATTGCTTTTATATTCATAGACTTGGAAATATTTAATCATGTTCAACAACCAGGCTTCAGCATCTTCCTCCTTCTCCTCATCATAGGAGGGAGGTTTGATCTTTTGGAATTCCCCCTGTAATTCCTTTTTCTATTTATACTGATTCCTAGCAGCATCATCTTCCTCAGACTCATCATGCTTCCTCTTTCCGGAACCTTCACCCTCTTGGCTGTTCCGCGAAGTTAATTTTCTAATGAGCCTTTCCTGCTCCTCACTGGCTAATGACAATCTATCATTCTGGCTTCTTAGCTCAGCCATTTCTCGTTGCAAACTATGCAACATAACCATCACTGGAGCGTTGGGATCTGGTGTATTATCGTCATCACACAAATCCACATAAATTTCCTCACCTTCTGCCATTCAACTTTTCTGTTCAGCACCACTATACACTAAACAACACTGATCAGTAAAAAAAAAAAAAAAAAAATCAACAATGAATAGTTTATACAGTAAGCAAATAACAATAGTGAGCACCACAAAATAGCCCAGTTTATGTACATGGGCTCTAATACCATTTGTAACGTCTCCTCTTAACCACTTCAATTTTTTTTTTTTTCTTGGCATACTAGTATTATGTGCTTCTCTTTGTCACCACCATGTAGATCTAACATTTAGTTCCAACCATTATGCTAGAGTTTCCTTATATGTGCACCTTGGTCATTATTTTAACTTTGATTTAATTCCTCCCTTAAAGGTTGGGGTGACTTATGTTGTACATATATATATATCCATATATCTACTGTACATACCTATGGTGAATATAATTGTATGTATCCAAAAATCATATTCATACTCATAGTACTTATACCCATACTCCTTTATAAAGCTCACCACGTATAGATTTTGGATTTCGTTTTCCTATTCTTAATGATGCATCGTGAATATGTCACTCACTTATTGGTAAGTCCTTTTATCATTTCCCTAATCTGGAAAGCTTTGGCTGGATATCGAATTTATCCAACGTGCTTGGTGACTTAATTCGATTTATGTCATTTCTTAGTGGTCGTTTCTATTCATTCAGTCCCGCCTTGCGGTCATGGTTGAATGGGATAATACACCGTACCTCTGTCACCATAGAGATCTCATATATTTTCCATTATGACCAAATTTTAATGGGAGTAGACGACATTGAAGTTGTCGTACTTAATTGCTAAGTTGGAAAATTGGAATTTATGTGGTGAGGATTGGATAGCTCGTTGTGCTCTCCACGTAGATTAGGTTTCATGGCCTTCTAAGGATTTAAAGCCTGAGCTGTGATCCCTCATCCTGGTTTGTTCATGTATAAACGCCAGCGTTGCACCCTTACAATTTTATATTTATAATATATATGAAATCATTAATCACGCCTGTCCTGGTATACTATTGGAAGTACCTTGAAATCGATTGCAACTGATTCTCATTTATGACTTGGACGATTGTGCAAGGGTTCTCGATTTTTCCCAATTTGATCCATGGCATCCCATTGATATGATGACAAGTGGACGATGGAGATGTTGTGTATCAGATAGGGTTTTGTTCATTGGGTTTAACGAATCATATTAACTTCTGAAGTCGCATTTGGAAGTGTTCTTTGGCTCTTCGTTTCTCTTGCTCGACTTTTGGTGGTTATACTATGTTCAATTGGGGAGACACAACGCCAAGCTCGTTCTAGCTTCTGGGCGCCACCATTTTTTCATTTCATCCCCATTCAGGTATATGAATTTCATTGTTTGGTTTGTTTTATTTCCTCATCATTCAATTTTAAAATATAACCATCTCAGCCACCCCAAATTTCGACCTCTGGTTGATTATCATTCTGTTATTATTGCTTGGTGTTTTTTATATCAGTTCTAGTTGAGTTCGGCTCTAATATTAACCCTTGCAGGGTAGTAACTTCTGTTTCTCATGTTTTTCATGATCGTGGTTGTTTCGGTCGCTGAGTTTGCCCTATCTCTTAGCAAGACGTCCCTACACAAGTAAGCTCTCGATTTGTGGGAGGTAATTTATTCTGGGTTTGATTTGTTCAGGCAAGCATTCTCACCATACTCATTTTTCTTTTCTACAGGTCGTATTGGTTAGCAGAGCCCTCAATTCTCAGAGGTAACCCTTGTGTTATTATGCTCACTTAAAATATATTATATTATGAATTTCCTTCAATTTTTTTGGTTATAACGAGCTCTCATGTCGCCCTAAATTTTATTGCAGGTAGTTTCGAATCTAGTTGACGTTTTTCCTCCATGGTATTTGATGGATTTACCATTCATTCAACTTTACATTGTTGTACCTTGGATTTCAGGTCGGTATCAATGTGTATTCAGTCATAGCATGACCTAGCTTGCTCATTCTTGTTATACGAAATTTATCTAGACACTTCAAGTTTTGTATAGTCCACAAAAATTTCTACTGTAATAAGGATTTACGTCCGAACTAGGACTATAAACAATTTTCTGAAATTCCCGCTTTAATTAAATTCTGCAATATTGTCATGAACCCACGATAGAATTGCATCGAAAGGGGTTTCAGAGTTGAATATGTATATATTCTATCGACTGTTTGTCTATTTTATGAATGACAGATCAATATTATTCTCTAATGGTTTCCAGATCTCTATCTTTATGCTAATACTCATGTGAAATAGTTTTTCCTTCAAAATTTTTGTACTTAAATTGGCGTGAATAATTTTATAAGTTTGCTAGTCCTAATTTCTTCTTCTGTAGTTACCTATGGCTAGTAAGCCATTTTAGAATTTTAGATGTACAGTTCCCTATGGCCATGTGAATAATTTGTCCTGCTCATGTCTGTGGTTTAGTCTATATTCGCATGTTCAATGCATAATAGTGACATCTCATAGGCTTTTTGGTCAGTTAGATGGATCGATGATATCAACTTCCTTATTAAGAATTTAATTCCTGAATCATTCAGACTTTCCATGGTTTTGTGCCACAGTTGAGTTTTTTCTCTCAAGTAATTGTTCCATGATTGTTAAATATGTTCTCACTGGTTTCTTGTCTCCTAATAGGAGTAGAAAGGTTTTTTCATAGTCCTCATCTTATTTTTATGTCTCTTTATGCTGTTACTAGTGTAAATAAATATTCCTATATTGCTCATGCTTCAATAACTTCTACCAACTCTTTATATAAAATTTAATTAACTGCTAATCAACCCAGTTGATGTAATAGTCCTCATCACTCAACTTTCTTTCACTTATTAGTCTCAGCTTCATATAAGAGATTGTTTCATTGTGCTGAATATTGGTGGGCAGCCTCATGCTAATTATTGTGGGTACCTGTGTTTTACCATTATAGCTCTGACTGTGCTAACTTCCAGACAAATACTATCATGGTTATTTTCTTCACTAATTGATCTTTACTTCATTCTGTTATAGAAATAAATTGATACATGCAGGAAATAATTTCTATTGTACTCCTGTTTGTGTATGGATGGTATACTGACTCTAGAACCTCATGTGTTTTCACCCATTTAATGCAAAAATTAGATTACAGTTCATCTATTACTATTTTAAATATTTGTACCAGAACTCTCATACTGCTTTCTCTTATGTATACATATCAAATTCATTCTATTAACTCAGAAGAAGATTAAAGTTAAATTATCTGTGGAGGAATATGTATCCTCAGATTTAAACCAATCCTGGTTTAGAGATTCTGCTAGATTATCCTCTACAGATTTCTATTTCTACAACTATACAGAATTAAGAGGGTGAATTTCTTATGTTTAATTCTATTAGATGTAGAAACTAACAAGTCTAACATCCAAATCAGACAATTATGTGTAACCAATCTATACATCCTGAAGTAATAAACACCAAGCAACTTAAAGACATACCACTGTTGAAATTGACCAACCTCCCAACCTTAGAGTCCTTCTGTCTCCCAGAACTCACCCCCGAGCTGAGATCGTCTCCTAGAACAGACCAACCTCTAATATGTTTAGGAATAGCTTATTTAAGCTTTTGCTCCCCAAAGCCTGTTTCTAATTCTGCGTCCAGAATATCAGGATGCTTTTCTTCCTATTTTCCTAGGATTCCCTATTTAGGGACTTTTAAAGCTGCTTTCTACTTTTCCCAGCTTTTTACCTCTTCCCAACTACTCTCCACATCATTAGGGAAACTATATTTTCCTCAAAATCTAATTTGGAAATAAATTCTTTCAAGGATTTTTGAAAGATTTGTGGGGAAATTATTTGCCTTTATCCATCCTCATGGAATTAGCAAGTGATCTCATAATTATCATTTTGGTCAATCTACACAACATTATTTTATTTTATTTTAATAATGAATATATCTAATTACATCCACAACATATACTTATCCATTTGGGGTCCACTCCCCTTAGGATTAAAGTTCAATTGTCTAGCTTGGAAAGAAAATATAAACTAGGGGTGTTACATCAATGATGAATATAAGGACTAGAAAAAGAAATCAGCTATAAATCTGAAGCTTGGTGCTTGAAGTATGAGTCATGTGCTTGCACCCCTCATGAAGTTCAATAAAATTAACAAAGAGATCCTCGAGGAACCTCTTAAAGACAACCTTCTTGATATGAAGGAACCTGTGTGAGTGTAAAAGGTAATATGCTACAGTTGCCAGTGATATGTCTTTCTTGATATCTATTAAGACGTCATGATCCACTGCAAGAAAAGCTTAAGTAACACACACACACACACACACACACACACACACACACACACACACATATATATATATATATACTTCACAGTTCTGTAAGAAGCATGATATTGACATCTTGCAAGATGCATATACTGACAATAGGAAAGATGTATCTTGATGAAAGAAGTACAACTCCCTATAAAGAAGAATTTGAGTTCTCAATGAAGGTAGATTTCATATTGCAAAATCTGTGGATGTAAAGTAGAGTAGTAAAAGTCTAGGGTTCAAAGCTAGACATTTGCAAACTGTAGAAAGCAAAAAGGGTTTGAGTCTATGGTGAATTTAAGGATGATTGTTGGTTGATTTAGTTGATAAGAACACATTCTTTGGGCTCTTCTTCTTCTTATGATCACTGCTTTCATCCTAAATATCAGTTTCTTATTTGGAGTATTATCTCTTTCTCTTTTGAGCTTTAACTTTTCAAAATTTATGAGATTTTTCCTTCCTGTTCATATCCTTCTTATTTTCTTCCTTTTTACATCTTTTGTGTGGAAAATTTTTAGCAAACTGTCCAAATTCACCACATTCGAAACACTTGAAAGAAAAAATGCATTTATAATTTCAAGTACCTCTCTTTAATTTACTGGCAAACTAAGAAAATTCTCCATCAGATTCAATACTAGAGTATTCTTCCGCTTCCTTTATTTTCTTTGGAATTTTCTTGAGATTTTTGGTGATACCATTGAACTTCTTGGAGGCTTTGAATGCAACTTCACTAGACTCATATTTCTCTTCTACAATACATAGCTCATAAGCTGTAATAATTCCAAGAAATTTATCCACAGTGAGAGCGCTCAAATCAACTATTTTTTAATAACAGAAGCATTGGGATAAAATCTTGTTAGTAAATACCCCTTGATTTTCTAAAAAATGACTTCATCTTCAAATTTTAAATTGATTCTCTTGATCAGATTGGTCATTGTTTCAAATATTCTCAAATATTTTGTAATATTTTCATCTTCCTTCATTATCAAGCTCTCAAACCTCATCTTATATGTTTGGAGCTTCGCTTTCTTCACCTTCATATCACCTTCATATATATTCCCAAGTTTGTCCCAAACTTCTTTAGCTGATTTGCAATGCATGACTTTTATCAACTCATTCTCACTAAGTGTTTCATTGATGGAATTTATGGCTTTGGCATCGTTTTGATACTTCTTCTCTTTACTGTTGTCTGAAGGAATAAAATCAAGAACAACATATCTGGTCACCACAGTGGAGAGGAAATCAACACCAATACTCATGAGATTCCCCTTGGTTGAACTTGGTTGAACTCTATAGTAGATTGATAATAACGTCATAAAGACAATGTCATTTAAAATAAATTTGATTATAGAATGAAAGATACTTAATTAATAAGTGAAGATAAAGTCTTCATCTTTATTTCTTTGATGGTGGAGAAAAGATGTGTTGGTGATTTCTCTTTGAATGATATTCTTCAAGGGTAAGGATTAGATCTTGGTTGTAATGATGATAAAGCCTTCCTTTTTGCACTCTTCTGTACCAGTCCTAGGAAAGCTCAGTTCCTAGTCTTTAGATAATATTACTTTGACTTCTTATTTACATAAGAATATAGTTACATAGTCAACATGAACACTGATCTAGTTATATTTTTGAACATGCCTATGCGTTCACACATAGTACCTATATAGTATTTGTTATCCATTACTTGATGACATTCAACTGTCGATTGATAAAAAAATTTCTAATTTGTTTATGAGGGGTAGGTGAGACCTACAGAGACCCCCCCATGGCATCAGGGGAGCCCTACAGAGACTCCTCCATGAGAGGAGGATTATCAGGTACATTTGTTGTTTAGTTATGTCAAGTTTTCAAGTAGGTTATATTTATTGTTCGTTGCGAAAAATTGATTAATGTGAATTTCTTTTGTCCTGCACAGGCAGACACACTCGTCCGACTCGTTCACCCAGTGAGGGAATCGAAAAAGAGGCGCCCCGAGGACATGTTCCCATTCACCCTATTTTTGGTAAGGGGAAAAGGAGAACAATGTCTCAGCTTGTGGGATTCATCCCACAATTGAATACTTCTCCAGGTAAAATCTAAATGAAAATTTATTGTTTGATGTATGTTTAATTTCAAACTTATTGTGGTACTCATGTACCCAAATTCTAACAATTTAATGTTTTGTATAGTGTTTCATAGACACATTCATTCCTCGCCAGGGGACCATGGTATGAACGAGTGTCTTATACATGGCATAGGTACACATTAGATCAATTGCTAGTTAAAATGTTCAATTTTACATTATATTCAATGTTGAACATGTGATTTTTTTTTTCAAATCACATGTGTTTAATGTGAAAAAATTATGCTCCATAGGTGCAAATGTTGGAATTGGGGTTGGCCCTATTACTAGTGAGGGGCAAAGGAGAACAATGTCTCAACATGTGGGATTCACCCCACAATTGGATACTTCTCCAGGTAAAATCTAAATGAAAATTTATTGTTTGATGTATGTTTAATTTCAAACATATTTTGGTACTCATGTACCCAAATTCTAAAAAAATAATGTTTTGTACAGTGGATCACAGACACATTCATTCCTCGTCAGGGGACCATAGTATGAACGAAGAGGAAGAGATAGTTTTTCTAGTAGGTATTTTCAAATTACCAAACAAGTTTTTTAAATACAAATTTTCCTTATAAATTATTTAATTTTTAATATGTGCAATAACTTAACATGTTACAGGTGGTGGTGGTCGCCCTCCTAGGGGTAGAGGTCGTAGGGCTCATGAGTTTGCTCGAAATTTGAGCTATGATCCCCTTTACACCCATCCCAGTGATATTCCTGAGCAGATGCCTTAGGAAGATACCATCTCCTTACTTACTATTGATGGGATGAGGGAGAATTCCATGAGATTGCATAATGAATTGCAAAGTTGCAATCTCTTTGCCCCTAGTCAAAATTCTCTCCAAATTGTTTTGCACAATTTGGAGAGTTTAATAGAGACTTATCGTGGGGCTGGACCATCAACCCAAGTTTTTTTTGACATGATGCGTAGGAGGAGAGCATCAGTGATTGGTATCCACTCCTACAATGAAGTCAAAAGTAAGGTCACTAAAGAAATGACCTTGTCACTATTTGACTTGCGGCCTGAAGACAAAAAACATCTGAAGATTGCAAGATTCAATGATCCTATTATTGCACCCCATATTTATGAGAAGTTCCTGTATGCATATAGGAAGTTCCCAAATAATGATGAGGTGCCGCAATATTTTGCTAGGATGTTGTTTTCTCAATTCCGAGAGCACATGGACCCTAACTATACAGATACTGGGTCCAAATTCTATGGAGATGGAAAATGTCCTACATATGAACAACCTAATGCTATGCGATGTGTTGGGTTTAGGCCTCCAACACCTCGTTTAGCATCTCGACCACCTAGGGTAGTTACACTTCTTAAAGAGTTAGCCCTTATCTCTAGTGCTGCATCACAAATGAGGGATAAGATATAAGAACATATTGCAACTGCTTTAGGAGGGGTGGAAGTCAGATTAGGGACGAGCCAACCTTCATCTAGTGCAGGAGGGCATCCATTTGTGAGTATCCCAGATGACATGTTGAGGGAGATGGAGCGAGATGAGCTTATTGAGTATGCATCCTCATGTAGAGACCTCTATGAGCAATCCAGGACAGAACAAATGCACACCATGGGCGAGTTATGTACAAACAAGTTTTGATCTAACATGTTTTTTTGGTGTATATATACATTTAGTCTCAAAACACTGACGCCAATATATTTATTTAACTTATGCAGTTTACAACATTCCTAGAACAATGTTTCCTTTCCCCTCGTGCTCATTTTGTAGATCATGGACATGATCATGTACAGGTGCCACATCCATTACTCATTACTATCTATCTATATTTTTGTATGTCAAATTGAAATTGAATTTATGTCACATAAATTTATATGGTATGAGTCTTAACATTATGGATTTTTTAGGTTAGCGTTACACATGAAGGGATGCTTGAAGAGATTATTCCTTCTAAGGTTCCAGTCATGACATAGGTATCGATACTTTTCGTTAAGCATATTTATAGTGTTGATTATATTTCTTTTCGCAAACTTGACTTTTAACTTTAGTTTCTACTTTTCAGGGTATAGAGGATATTGACATGATGCAGACTGAGCCTCAAGGAGATCCTATAGTCTCTAGGTCAGAGAGTCTACATTAAACCATGGTAACGTCTTACCCTTTCTTCGTCAGTATCATTTCCACATTATAAACATGCTATCTAGTGAATTTATAGAGACTCGAGTGGTTCCTTTATATATCTAGTGAATGCTAAAACTAATATTTAATTTTCAGTAATTTAACTTTGAGCCATAGTCAATTCATTAGGTTACTAACAGTATAGGTAATCGGTCAAACCGACCAATCAAATCCTAGAACACCAGGAAGACACTACCCCTACTAAAATATAAGAACTAGTATGACTCTTTAACGGCCAATATGGGATAAGTATTGGCATAATGTATCAAGTAGAGTGCAATGTTTAGTAATAAGAAAGGATATGGTTCTCTCAGCATGTCTTTCCAGAACAACACGAGTTTCATTTTCGATAAAAGACCAAACATCCTATGTTCAGTCACTGAAACGGCCTTGAGTCAATGACCGAATCGGCCAGTTTGGTCACAAACTTCTACCGAGACAGTCCGAACGGGGGTTTGACTCGGCTGGCTCGGTTGATTCGGAGCCGGTCCGACTGATTTTTAGAACCCCTCAAGAAACAAATTTGAAGTCTAATATCTCACAATTGGAACAAAAAAAAAGTGTTATTTCTGGAATTGAGAAATGAAGCTTATGTGACATACCTTAATCTATCTGAAGCAAGATATACATTCTGAGACTATATACTCGGATATAAGATTGCATGGATATTCTAATACTAGCTCAGCTGGAAGTATGAAGAATGCACATCTAGTGTTATATTACTTGATTCTGTTACTTTGGGAGCACTATTGAATCTAAAAACATGGCTTTTTATTGTGAAGCCTATTGGTTGTTGAAGCTCTTTGAGCATGTGTTGGTGTAGTAGAGGGTTTGTTACTATCATCATCAAATTTTTGTACATCCACATGAACAATATTATCTCAAAGTTGGGCATCACTAGATTCTGGAAGGAGAGAGCACATCATCCTCATAACATGACACATACTGATTCATGTATCCTAGAAAATGTCTACTATTATGATTAATACACATGTCTTTATACCTTTGATACAAGCCGTTTTCTTTGCCCTGGTAATAGACTAAAAGGAGAAGAGATTTGTGATGTGAGAAAGAGACTCTAAGAATATGGAGGGGTGATGATTCAACCCCAAGAGATAGCATACATTACACAGAGCTACATAGAAACCCCAATATATGTAGAAATTTTAGTGGTGGTGTTTAGGACAGACATAAACCCCTTTGATTGCTCCTCCAATTCGACGTCATGCAATGAATATTCAATTTCATAGGAGGAGAGGGTCATTGTGGAGAAGGGATTCTATTTTCATCCCTCACCTCTTCAAACACCAATGGAAAGGGAGTCAGATCTACTCCTTTTTGGTTTAGTGTCAAGAAGAAATAGGCTTGACTACCAATCTGTAACACCTCAAATTTTTGGGTGGCATCGTATGAGTTTCTAAGGGAGAGAAACAAACCTTTAATATTTCACTGCAAGAGTCCCCTTTTGTTTTTCTGGTCAAGCTAAATTCTCTTACTAGCTGAGACATACATTATAATTTCTCAATTTTGGTTGGAGTTTTTGGGTTGCATCTACCTGAGCTTGAGGGCCGATATTCCACATTCCATTTGCTGGACGAATATTGTGATAAGGTAAGAGTAATAATGTTTATTAGCACGAGTTTCCTAATTGTATAACAGTTGTTGTGCACCCTTGCAATGACTAAGCCAATTAATCTCTGAAGGTTGCATATAAGCTAAATGAGTCTGAGTTTAGACAGTAATCAGCGTCCCTTATTACATGTGTTTATTCACAACATAAAATATTGGTAGTCTTCTAGTTGTAGTGAATGTCATTCTGGGAATTAATATGAATACTTGTTACTCCTATTTCTGAGTTATATTTGGTAGTCGTGTGTGAATATTATGCTTGGAATATGTCAGTTTGAACTTTGGGTGGTTTATTTTCAGTGCATGTCATTTCATATGAGTATCTTATGAATTAAAATCATTAGTAAAGCGCATACAATAGTACCCAGAAAAATTGTTTGACACAAATATGAATGAAAATTTCACATAGACCCAGAAAGCTATTGCAAGGAATTCTACAACCAGGGTGATGGTGGGGCTGATAGTGCATTGAATCTAGACTGTACATTGGGCACATTGAGTAGTAATACTGGCACAGGTCTGTCTAGCCCTTGTCATGATATGGACATTGAAGTTGCCAACCTCTGGTGCATTTCTTGAGTTTACCCAAATGGTCATCATATCAGATATCAGAACTAAGACATATGTAATCTCTAGCTTCAGAATAGTTGGGTTCAGTACTAATTGACCCTAGTGTGTGCTAGGTTAATATCCCCCCTTGAACAAACCTAGAAATATTTTTTTTTATTGGGCTGGTTCTCCTGTATTTCTTATTTATTATCTATTTTATAATATTTTCTCTTGACTAGACCTTGTATCAAGCTGCATTGTGGAAGACAAGTAGATATGGGTTAATTCATTCGAACTTTGTGTGATGGTGCATTGTATACATTGAATATGGACACATTCACGTTGATATTGTCAATTCCTAGTGCATTTCTTGAGAACCCAAATGCTCAACATATTAATATTACAACTCAGGCATATGCAAAGCTCAAGCTTTATAATTTCCTAGTTTGATATCCAGAAGTAGGTTTGATATAGCTCTCATGTTTGATATTGAATGCATAATAAATACACAGGCTTATCAAATATCAATAATGAACTTAACTTTGAATTATTCCAAAGTAATAATCATGCACAATAGCACTTAGAACAAACATATAATTTGGGAAAGTGAATATGTGTATGTTGATCAGTGGGAAATTAATTGACCCAAGTATATTTCATTATCTTTTCTTAAATATTCACAGGTAATATATGGTGTCTAAGGAAAACTGGGTAGCTTGATGACTATAAGTAGACAAGCACACCAATTCAGAATTCATATGGTAATTGTGATATATTTTCCTCTCTAACTCTAAGCTATATCTTTCTTTTCAACAACATTAAGGAATATCAAGTTTTTACAGTCCTACAGTTTTAGAATTTTATAATCAGTCCCCACCTAGCAGATGACACATTACTAGGTTGTTTAGCATTGGGGGTTTGGCAACATTGGTTTGAGAGTTTTTTCCTCAGAAAGGCTCAATACATAATCATGAAATCCTTACCCACATTTAGCCATTTCTATGCAGTTCTTGACTTTTCATCATGAACTCCTTGACTTTTACTCCTTGTTGTTTATGAACTCTTCATCAAGGTTGAATTGAACTTATTTTGCAAAGAATAAATTTCTTCCTTAGACAACTTCATCCCTGATCCATAGCTACTGATGACTGCAATTTTTTACCCACAGTTATTTGAAATGGAACACCATGATGCTATTAAGGCTCTTAATATCTATACGTGAGCTGGCAAATAGGTATATTTGGAAATTTATTTTTCCAGAAGTGTTGTAATTGATGTCCTCGGTTTCAAACCCTATCAAAACAATGCATATACCTATACTTTTTCGTCTTTTAAGGATGATTGTGATCCAACATTACTTTTTTCCAAGAACAAATGCTTAAGCGGCATTCCCTCTTAACATGTTTGAAGTTTTTATCATTATTTACTTCCTCTCATAATGCATATACATACTTTCCTATTCATTTCCAAATGTTTAGTTTACCTAAACAAATTTTGTGGCAGCATTTCTATTGGATTCATTAATTCATTAGATGATGTGATGTCTCATTGAGTCGTTACATAGTAGGAGAAGAGGATTAAATTCCAACATCTTGACTTGCAAGTTCCCTAGTAGGAAAAATGACAAGAACAAGAATAGATAGTCTTTTATGATCTTGGAGGAATCGTGACTTGACTATCACCTCAATAGCAGGAAACAAAAATGCTATTGTCACTGTCTTCCTTTGTGCTTGTCAATTGAGCCATTTTCTTTTCACTTTTCCTTGAAGACCCATTTAACCATTTGCACTTTTTTCTTTAGGAAAATCATCAAGTTCCAGTGTTTTATTTCTCTGTATGGAATCACATTCCACCTCTATTACTTTGTCCCATTATTCTTTCCATGTGCATTGAATCACATTCTTCTAGAATTTTGGTGAATTTGTGATCAAAGCCATATATAATTGTTGTAAAGCCAACCACTGCAATATTTTTGATTTCTTGCTTCCTTTACTGCTTTTAGATAGTTCTTGTAGCTTTGAGCCATCTAATGTTCACAAATGTTGTTTCATAATCTTCTTGGGAATTGATGATGTTCTCACTACTAGCATTCCAAAAAATTCTTGGGCTTTGATGATATCCTCACTATTAACATTCTAGAATCTTCTTGGGCTTTGGTGATGTCTTTAGTACTAGATTTGACATCATCGACTTATTATCACTGGATTCTTGATTGCTCCTTTGTTCCTGACTTGGAATGCTTTCTTCTACTACCTTTTTACCTTTGTCTTCAATAGGCCATGGCACTTCAATTTCATTTTAATTACCTTGGATATAGTCATCCTCAAATATAACATCTTTGTTGAGTGTATCTTTTTCCAAATAAAAAATCTGATATCCCAGTAAAAATTTGCATAGGGGTGGTTTGTAAATATCAAGGTTAATGAGTTGAAGTAATGAAGAGGCTTTTGTAGACCAACATGAATCGACCTTGTTTTATTCTAGCTCCACAAATAAGTTGAGGATAGAATATGGATATCTAAGAAGAAAATTTTGTCAGTTTCCCATCCATCTGATCCGGTGTATCATAATCATGGATATGAAAGGTAATTGATGTAATGAGTGGGTTTATGCTAATTTTTTCAATATTGATAAGGTTATGTGTTTATTTCTTGGCATGAAGATGCTTGGATAACTTTTTGACATAAGATATCTATATCCTATTTCATTATACTCCCATATGTTATGTTCCCCAAACTTCATAACCATATAAAAGGGTAGGTTTGATTGAGAAGTGAAAACATGAAACATGCAAGTCTTGAAATTGAAGCTAAAATACATTTCTTTTCAAGGGTGGTAAGTCATATACCCATTTATTTTAAGAAATGGTAAGAATTATGAACTTACAGTCACTATTTCAATGGTGACTTGTTCCTCCCCTATGCAGGATGTTGCTAAAGGAGAAATTGTTATTAAGGAGAAAGAAGAAGAGTTGTATGCCTTACAAGAAAAACTTGTCAGTATGGAGAATGTGAGTCTCTTCAAAAAATGATCTGTGTGGATGATTTATTAAATTGGAACATGTATTTTAAGCATTGTAGCATCATGCATTTATTGTATTCTGATGTGAAATAAGATTAATAGGAGAATACTTTACCTTGCTTACTGTTAATCAACACAAGCACTTTGTCTAGGATCCAGCAGCTCCAGTTCCTTATTATTACTTTAGTATCATGCTCTTTATTGTAATTATCTTGTGATTTCAGATACTATTTTTTTTTTTTTTTTTTTTGATGGGATTCCATAATAATCTTGTTTTTATTGCAGGAGGAGATCCGAAAGCTCATTGATGATCACAAGGCCACACTAGAAGCAAGGAAAAATGAGTTTGAAGCTGAGATTGAACTTGATGAAAATATTTATGCAAAGAAAGAGAGGAAGCTTTAAGATTGTTTGAGCAGCTTAAGAAATTGAAAACAGAGTTAAATGTGACAGAATATTTTCAGAAATGTGCTTCAAAGATTTTTAACTAGTTGCCTTCGCCAGGAAAAGTGAGTGATTCTACTGTTGGGAAGGAATAAACTGACATTGTGGCAATTAGGTGTTCAAAAGTGGTGATCTAGCTCGCAGGGCTTGAGCAATTGTACAGGCTGTAACTCACTATAATGACTCTCACATTCTCGCTGAGGTTAGTTGTGATTTGGGAGAAGCCATGGTCGGAATCAATCTCAATGATGAAAAAGTGGTGCGATATGGAGAGAGATCAGAGTAAAATCATGGAGAAGACATGGTAATCTTAAAGTGGGTGGGTCTTGGAGAATGGAAATAGAGTCTCCCCATCAAAGGAAAGACATGAAGATTATGTCATAGATCCTAGCTAGTCTGGAACCATCCCAATCGAGAACTGGGAAGCAATTCTTTCAGAGTGCTTCTAAAAGTGATCAGGCTGGGAATGCAAAAATTGTTTATTATCGTGGGTCAGGCTTGGCAGCTAACAATATGATACAGCTCGAAAGATTTATTGAAGGTTCCCAAATTTGTACAAAGTAAGGTTTAGTGAACATTAGTGAGATTTAAAATTGGCTATAAGCCTAATGAGATCAAATAAGAGGAATGTGAGGTGGGAATCAGTCGTAGGAGTCTGTACTACAAGAAAATTGGCAGAAACCAAGATTGAAAATTTTGATGTATTTTGGAAATCGAGTTTCGACAGTACAATATGGATTTCTTTTATCTAGATTGAAAAATCTGTGTAGTGATGAACCTCATATTAATATTTATTATTATCCATTTTAATTTATGACAAGTGGTGAGTATCACAAATAAGGTGACTAAAATATATGTTTTTTTTCTTGTTTATTATACATTTTTTACTGTGTTGAAATCGAGTATAATTATTTTACAAATTTGTGCCAATATTTGAAGGCAATGTGCTTTCTGGTAGTGGTGCTAATGCATGGATGTTCACGGAAAATCTAAAGCAGGAGTTGATATGTGGATGAAAGAGACTCTTAACACATGTCCTAAGTTAGCTAGAAGAAGGCAATAAAATGGGGTTGATTGGCCCGAGAATGCACAATAAAGACAGGGTTAATTTTTGACAGGGGTTGCAAAAAGCACAGAGTTAATTGGTGGGAGGGGATGAATAGGTTTGAGGCTGCCCATCTCCTTCAGAGCCCTTGTAACTTTTCAAGATGGGTATTTTACTTTAGTGGAATCTTGTTTTCTTCTAGTTCATTGCTTATGTTTTCCTTTTTGGTTCAATTGCATGATATACCAATACTGTTGCAAGGTCTCCTATCAAGTATGGCATTTTCAACCGTCTGGTATTGTCTCATCACCTTCATCATAGGTTATGCCTCTTCCTAAGACTGGTCTTTATAGACTTTTTGTTTGTAATATATCCTGTAGGTTTTACCCTTTATCTTCATTATTTGAAATGCCTATTTATAAGAGTGGTCTCTATAAGGTTTTGATCTCTACTACATTGTGTAAGGTTTACCCTTATTATTGTTACAAGATGTACTTTATAGTGCCATTGAACTATTTTTTCACTTGTTGACATTAGGATGACTTCCTTTCATCTTACTTTCTACTTCTGAGTGCGTTAGCGATGTTTTCTAGCTCTTTGAGGGTTCTTTCAATTGAAAATATGTCAAGTGTCCCCTGGGATTTCCATATTTTGGTAGCTTGGGTTTTTAGTTTTTCCTTCTCGACCTTTTTTTTTTTTTGCTAGAACATTACTTAAGTAACTAAGATTCACCCTTTTCTTGTGGTGCAAAAATTAAAATGGTGCGATGCCAAGATTTATGGTTATCTATGTTTAGAAACTGCCTTCAATCAGTTTTGCCCCCTTACCTTAGCTTTTGGTGAAGGGCAAGGAATTCCAACATGTTTCCTTTTGTATTTTCCAAATAGTAATACCCAGTTAAATTTATTTGGGTACATGTGTTATGATATGGAAAGTAATTTGAGACATTTTTTCTCCATGAAAATACTTCATCCTTTGTATACCTATTTCAAATAAATATTCTTAAGTGAGAAGGGTGGAGGTGTGGAACACCTCTGGAATCTGTAAGTGCACCTGTGACAACTAAATATTCTCAATTATATAGGGTGGAGGTGTGGAACATCTTCAATGTACCTGGTACACCTAAATATCCTTAGAATAGAGGGGTGGATGTGAGGAAATGCCTTTGGACACCCTAGTGTATCCGGTGAAACAACCATTGGAACATGCTAAGTGTACTAGTGGGTGAAAATGCCTAGTAATGCAACAACACTAACAGTCTATGAGAGGTTGGGAGGATATTTTTGAGCCTGGTTCCATTATCAAGTGTCTGAATAGCTAAGATTTTTCAATTGTGTCCTAATAATTCATGTGTAGAGTTACAAGTTTCTAACAATAATACAACCTTCATGTTACAAGATCAATGAGAACCTCTAATTTTGAGCCCACAAGAAATATGATAGAATTATGATAAGGGACCATTACATATCATGGTACTTATTAGGTCAAATGCTTGATTTATTCATGCCTAGACGTTAGGATGAGGGATGTTGGCATGCAAGCCATCCAATATTCGACCATAATAACTCTGCCACCTCAATTCATTGACTAACATATAAATTGGAGTCACCATAACCTTTTCCTTGGGAGGTTCCTAATAGCATTGTTGATTGGTATGTACTCAGTAATGAATTCTAGTCATATTTGTTAGCTTCTTCTATACAAAATGAAGACATGCTGGAAATAAAATACCCATTAAATACTCATGGTTGGCTTCCTCTGTATAAAAACAATATTTTGTAGGAATTTCTTGTGGCCTCCAATTGCACTTTCTCCATACTATAAGGTGTTACATTTCTATGCATTAGGTGTTGTTATGAAAGTATTTTTTTTACTGTAATTCTAGTACATATAATACTTGTTGATGCCAAGGGAACTCAACAATACGATGTTGTTGCACATGATAAATATATGTTGGGAAAAATACTGAGAGGGGGGGGGTGAATCAGTATTTAGGAATTTATCAAAGTTTTTTCTTTTCACTCTCTAAAACCCATACGCTACTTTGATGAACCAAACTAGCGTATATACGCGGATATCCTTCATAAAACTCGCGTATACACAGAGATATAATTATGCCATTAATTTTTCACTTAGATCATTCCATCATTCATTCATTAGATGTTCAACAAACAGTAAACATGTGTAGTAAGAATAGAATACACCATCACACATAAGCATCACACATGAACACCAGGATTTTAGGTGGAAACCCAAGTCGGGAGAAAACCACCGCTGCAGTTGCTCAGCCTTCAATATTTTATTATAGAGAAAACATCTTACAACATATGTGCTAGCGCAGACTCCTACCAGCACGCAGACACCCACCTGAGCTCGTTTACCAGCCTCTCCTGGAAGGGAGCTACGACCCCCTGCTCTTGTTTACTAGCCTCTCCTGGAAGGGAGCTACGACCCCCTGATCTCGTTTACCAGCCTCACCTAGAAGGGAGCTACAACCCCCTGACTGAAGGCTACAACCCTTAGCTCCACCATGGACCACGTTTCATCAATTTTCACACTGGATCCAACCCACACAATTAAGCTCAAGGAACATTCATCAAACCAACCACTTGCTCTATAGCAGCATAACCAATCTTTGAACAACCCAGATCATCATAGACAGATAGCAATAACACATCAGAAACAGATATCATCAAGATAGCAGAACAGATCAGACATCTCTCAATTTCAGCAAACCCTAGTTTATCATACGCGCTTTTCTTTCACTGATACTGCGTATATACGCGCCTTCGACCATACAAACCCACGTATACTTCTGTAGATATTACAGAACTAATTTCTCTGTCCATACGTGCTTTATCTTCATAAAACCCGCGTATATACGCGCTTCCTCTGCGGCGAACTAGCGTATGGTTCTTCAGATATTTAGGTCATTGCAATTCTTCAGAACAGATATATCACATAGATTTTACCCTTTACTTCAGATAGATGTTCGCCTCATCTCATATCTAATCATTCCATAAACAGATCTAGCAAGTACAAATACATTTCAGATCTAGATACCCTTCTTCATCATTTTCTTCATTGGTGCATCATGCATTCAGATCTATCATTCAACTATAACCCTTTCCATTCAGATATACTTCAGAGAGAAGTATTCATTCAAGCTTAGACGTCTTGCACCCACACTCATGATTTGCACAATGAATTTCTTCTCCTTATATATGTTTACCCTTTTTCAATACCATGAGCCAAAACCACATTACTTCCGATGGTATTCCTGGACGGGGTCACATAGACAAATCATTACTCAATACAATGGGTCAATACCATGGTGGTTACCCCTGGTTTTACATATTTAATACACTTTTGACCATACGCGACTTGGCACGTTGTTTCCCGCGTGCATACGCGACTTCTCCTAGACAAATCCGCGTATGCCTTGAGACATACTCTTTTCACCATAGATCTAGCACATGCTGAATTCCTTTCTTCATTACCTTATGTACTCACTGTAGATACATCAGATTTACATCATTTAATAGTTCATCAAGACATATTCTATCAAGCGCAACTTCATCAATTAGGTTGCCATCATCTTCATCAAGTGGGTTGATATTCAAGGACAACACTCTATCAGGTGGGTTGCTATCAAACATCAGATTTACATTATTTACCAAGTCCATCAAGTCAAGAATAACTTCATCAGGTGGATTTCCATCAGGGACAACACATGCCAACAATCTCATGTCTTCATCTTCATCAAGTGGGTTGCCATCAAGGACAACACTCTGCATCATATTGCCAACAATCTCCCCCTTTGGACTTGATGGCAACCATGATGGTGTTTGATCACCACAACAGATAGGTATATTAAGAATACAATGACACCATGTCACTCTCACTCTCCCCATTCTTTGACACCATTCTTTCTCTTTATTCAAACACCATGTCACTCTCCCCCTTTGACATCAAGGGCAAAGGGCAGATCAAAACCAACACACTCTCCCCTTTTCTCCTCGTGTAGAAGAAGCGTTCTGCAGATCTGATGTATACTGAAGTGACCAAGCTCCCCCTGAGTTCATGCTGAATCTTCAAACATATTTTTCAATGAAGTACATGACTCTATGAGCTTCCTATCACCAACGACTCATACTTACATCAAATATCCAACCAAGTGGATTTACATATGAGACTAAAGTACCCAACCAAGTGGGTTTACACATTTCAACTCAGCTACCCAACCAAGTGGGTTTACAAAATTTGACTCAGCTACCCAACCAAGTGGGTTTACAAATTTGGCAAGTCCTTACATGACTGAATATTACAATTTTACATCATGGGTCTCAACAAGACCTTTTCATCAAATTACAAATATGACCATTTATGACCAACACCAGAAAGTCCTCAAGAAAGAGAACATATTTCAGAACCTTCATAATGCCAACAATGCATTATACTCGGCAAAGCTAATGCTCCCCCTGAATCTGTGCATCCAAGCATCCTTTCCATATGACTAAGGCTCCCCCTTAGTTTGTGCATCCTGAACACTTTCACCAACAAATCATCAAGACATCTTTATCAAAACATTAGAAATAGAATTATAAGCACGGGAACACCACCAGAGATACCAAACAGTATCAGAGATACCAAACAGCACTGCAGCTGTGCTGAAGAAAGCTGACCCCAACCAGAAATTTGTCAGCAACCAAACATACGCGGTTTTATGTGCATGAACTCGCGTATATACGCAACTATGTTTCAGGAAATCCGCGTATCCAATACCATCTTCTATATTTTAACCAGATCTGATCCTCTGTGAGGAAAAGACAATGTTCAGCTTCTTTCAGAG
Organism: Pinus albicaulis; assembly: GCA_034641835.2. Lineage (NCBI taxonomy): Eukaryota > Viridiplantae > Streptophyta > Pinopsida > Pinales > Pinaceae > Pinus > Pinus albicaulis. Next base: position 1,275,465,122 of record CM076581.1, on the reverse strand, counting down.
ATATTTGAATGCTTCCCTGGAATACAGATAGATAGAACAGTGTAGTTGTGTCTTCAAGCATCATCCAACGGTTGTAGCATAAGCTCATTAGTAACCAAGCCTTCAGATTCTTTGCAACATCAATACATTCTTTCCAAGAGAAATTATCATACCAGAACAACATCTTCAAATATGTGTCAAGCAATCATCCATGTGGTCCAATATCATTAAGATCTTCAAGATTTAACATGATGTAGCATATGTAGGGAAAAGGTCTCAACCATAGTAACAAACTATGCATGATCCATTCTTATTTCTGAATCATAAGACTTCCAACTCATCCAAGTGTGAGCACAAAATATACTTTTCAGCAAACAAGGCTCAAAATCTCATCATAATAAACCATGTACTAAGTCATCATCATGAGTATCACAATAACCAAAGAATAAGCAGTTATAGTGCCAACAATGCAATCATTAGTATTCAACCTGCTGCTCCCCCTGAACCAGTGCTCCTCCTTAACTTGTGCAACCTGAACACCTTCATCAGCAAGTCATCAGCAACAATCTCTGCATGATCTGTCCTTATCTTTGAATTATAAGACTTTCATCTCGGCAACGAATAATCTTCATCAAGAAGAAAACAGGACTCATCCATAATCTTCAACATAAGAAACTATGTATCATTTCATTAGCATGAGTAAAACCAGAAAAATGCTAACAGTACAATCATTAGCAGTCAAACTGATGCTCCCCCTGAACCTCTGCTCCTGAACTTTAGCTGTCATCCCAATTCTCTTATCATTAATGCATACGCGACTGTGTCTGCTGGAACTCGCGTGTATACGCTCCTTTTGTTCATAGAACTGGCGTATGGAAAGTGAAGCATAGAAATTTTCACATTCCTTCATCTCCCCCTAAACTTGTCCTTCCTGTACCTGTCTTCTTCATATCAGATGCACTGTCAGAAATACATATAACCAGAATAATCAAAACAACCATGAGAAACATCAACCGTTGCTCCCCCTGTGACGATACATTACTAGTCCCTATAATGTATCTCACATCATTCCTGCAGTCAATAAGAGAAGTAAGCTTCAGAAGCGGATGACTGCAGTAGGGTCAATATTCCCTACGTTTCTGACTGGTCCTCCTTCTTTCTCCAAATTTGCTTGAAACTTCTTATTGTGGGCTGGAAGTTATCCAATTTCTCATATCTGTTCATCCTGCATTCTTTTTCTACATGTCCATACTTGTTACAAGCATAACATCTCATGTGGCCAGAGAAATAAGTATAAGAATCATAATGAGCTTTTCTATTCTTCCTTCTATTGCAATCAACAGCTTTGTGACCATACTTGTTGCATGAAAAACAATATCCCTTAAAAGAACCAGAGTACCTTTCTATGTAGGATCTGTTAGTTTGTGGCTGAAATGATTTGCTCCTGTAATTTGCTGCAACATGTCCATAATCATGATAATTAAAGCATTCAACATTATTGAATAATTTCCTTTGAGAATTCATGATTGTAGGTTGACCTTTAGTTTCTTTCAACACTTCAGATTTTGCATTGATGTCCTTTGATTCTTTAGCACTTCCTTGTGAACTAGATTCTCCTTTAACAATTTCATGAAAACCAAGACCAAGTTTGATAGCAGGAGACCTTTGATTACTCAGAATATTGTTCAAAATCTTAGTACTATCTTGAAACCTCAAAAGTTTAACCTTTTCTTCTAATTTACCTTTGAGAATGTTTACCTCCACCTCCAAGGCTTGGCATTTCTTCTTCATGCTTTCTTCTTTCCTTCTTCCATCTTCTACTTGATCATTCAGATTTAGAATCTCTTCTTTCAACCCATTTCCTTGTTCTTCAAAAGTTTGTAAGAGTTCTTCATTCTTCTTCTTCGATGTTTCGAGATTTACTTTCAGAGATATGCTTTCTGCTTCAAGTCCTGCATTCTTCTTATTTGATTTATCCAGATCTTCTTTGAGGGAGATGATTTCTACTTCAAGACCTTCCTTTTCAAATGATTGTAGAGGTTCCTCATTCCTCTTATTTGATATTTCGAGATCTGCTTCCAGAGAGATGATTTCTGCTTCAAGTTTTTTACCTTGATTGGTTGCATAAGCGTACAACCCTTCATACTTGTCTATCTGTCCATTTAGTGTTTCTATCTTTTCATTCATCCTAGAGATCACATCTTTGTAGATAGATTCCTTCCTTTCAAATTGATACCAATCCTTACTTTCATCATTTGCTTCTAGACTTTCACTCTCTTTAGATGATTTTTGTTGATCTTCAACTTTAATCTTGACAGCTTCTTCTAGATCCATACTGTTACTTTCACTATCTTTGCCTTTGCATATACAGGTAAGTGAAATACAAGAACAATGATCAATACCTGTTTCATCTTCTTCAATTTCTGCTATACATGATTTCTTAGGTATCTCCTTTCCTTGAGAAACCTTCTTCTTTTATTTCTTTGCCATGAGCACTTGTAGAGCTTGGTCAGAATCTTCTTCATCTTCACTGGACACTTCATCATCATCTTCATTTTCATAATAACTCTTCCTCCTTTCAAATTGTTTCCCTTTACCATGATTTTTTCTATAAGGACATTTAACATCATAGTGACCAACTCTTCCACAATCAAAACATTTGAAGGGAAGCTTACCTTTGAATCTTCCAGTACCTAGTTGGAGTTTTCTCACAAAATTCGCTTCTTCTTCTTCTGACATATAATGATTCTTTGGACAACTTCTTTTCTTTTTCCTTTTGCAAGATGCCTTAAAAGCATCTTCTCTGATTTGAGAAGGAACTCCTTGTCTCATTTCAAAAGCAGTCAGAATACCATGTAATTGAACAATAGTAAGAGTTTGCAGATCTTGCCTTTCTTCAATAGCCGAAACTTTAGAGTCAAATTTTGAAGTCAAGGATCTTAAGACTTTTTCCACCAAAGTAGTATCAGTTATGGTTTCACCCAAATTTCTCATTCGATTTACAATATCGTCCAGACGTAAGAAGAAATGGGCAATACTCTCATCACTATGCATCTTCAAATTTTCATATTCAATTCTAAGAGTTTGGAGTTTTGTACTTTTTACCTTTGTGTCTCCTTCATAACTTAGAATGATTTTGTCCCATATTTCTTTTGCTGAATGTAGCTGCATCACTTTAGCAAATTCTGGTTCAGACATGCTTCCTAATAAGACATTTACTGCTTTGGCATTGATTTCATACTTCTTCCTTTTTGCGGCATCAGTAGGAATACTTGCTGGGTATTGATAACCTTCTTCCACGATTGCCCATACATCTACACCAAGACTTTGTAGATATGATTTTGTTCGTACCTTCCAGAATATCAGATTGCTTCCATTGAATACAGGTGGCTTTATAGACATTACTCCTTCAAGACTTCCCATTGCGATGGATCTCCTTCAAGCGATCAAGCTTCTGCAGAAGGACCTCCTCTGATACAAATTGTTGGGAAAAATACCGAGCGGGGGGGGGGGGTGAATCAGTATTTAGGGCAAACTAAAACTTTTTAATTTTTCATGCTCTATAACCCATACGCTACTTTTTTGAAGACAACTAGCATATACACGCGGATATACTTCATAAAACTCGCGTATACACAGAGATCTAATTATGCCATTAATTCTTCCCATATATCATTTCATCATTCATTCATTAGATGTTCTATAAACAGTAAAAATGTGCAGTAAGAACAGAATAAACCATCACACATAAGCATCACACATGAACACCAGGATTTTAGGTGGAAACCCAAGTCGGGAGAAAACCACCGCTGCAGTTGCTCAGCCTTCAATATTTTATTATAGAGAAAACATCTTACAAAAAATGTGCTGGCGCAGCCTCCTACCAGCACGCAGGCACCCACCTGCGCTCGTTTACCAGCCTCTCCTGGAAGGGAGCTACGACCCCCTGCTCTCGTTTACCAGCCTCTCCTGGAAGGGAGCTACGACCCCCTGATCTCGTTTACCAACCTCACCTGGAAGGGAGCTACAACCCCCTGACTGAAGGCTACAACCCTCATATCCACCATGGACCACGTTTCATCAATTTTCACACTGGATCCAACCCACACAATTAAGCTCAAGGAACATTCATCAAACCAACCACTTGCTCTATAGCAGCATAACCAATCTTTGAACAACCCAGATCATCATAGACAGATAGCAGTAACACATCAGAAACAGATATCAGCAAGATAGCAGAACAGATCAGACATCTCTCAATTTCAGCAAACCCTAGTTTATCATACGCGCTTTTCTTTCACTGATCCTGCGTATATACGCGCCTTCGACCATACAAACCTGCGTATACTTTTGTAGATATTACAGAACTAATTTCTCTGCCCATACGTGCTTTATCTTCAGAAAACCCGCGTATATACGTGCTTCCTCTACGGCGAACTAGCGTATGATTCTTCAGACATTTAGGTCATTGCAATTCTTCAAAACAGATATATCACACAGATTTTACTCTTTACTTTAGACAGATGTTCGCCTCATCTCAGATCTAATCATTCCATAAATAGATCTAGCAAGTACAAATACATTTCAGATCTAGATACCCTTCTTTATCATTTTCTTCATTGGTGCATCATGCATTCAGATCTATCATTCAACTATAACCCTATCCATTCAGATATACTTCAGAGAGAAGTCTTCATTCAAGCTCAGACGTCTTGCACCCACACTCATGATTTTCACAATGAATTTCTTCTCCTTATATATGTTTACCCTTTTTCAATACCATGAGCCAAAACCACATTACTTCCGATGGTATTCCTGGACGGGGTCACATAAACGAATCATTACTCAATACAATGGGTCAATACCATGATGGTTACCCCTGGTTTTACATATTTAATACGCTTTTGACCATACACGACTTGGCACGTTGTTTCCCGCGTGCATACGCGACTTCTCCTAGACAAATCCGTGTATGCCTTGAGACATACTCTTTTCACCATAGATCTAGCACATGCTGAATTCCTTTCTTCATTACCTTCTGTACTCACTGTAGATACATCAGATTTACATCATTTAACAGTTCATCAAGACATATTCTATTAAGCGCAACTTCATCAATTAGGTTGCCATCATCTTCATCAAGTGGGTTGCTATTCAAGGACAACACTCTATCAGGTGGGTTGCTATCAAACATCAGATTTACATTATTTACCAAGTCCATCAAGTCAATAATAACTTCATCAGGTGGATTGCCATCAGGGAAAACACATGCCAACAATCTCATGTCTTCATCTTCATCAAGTGGGTTGCCATCAAGGACAACACTCTGCATCATATTACCAAAAATATATGAGTCAGATTTGTTGTATTGTCACACCACAAATATAACACCAAATCCTTGGTCAAAGGACATAAATTCACTACAAATTTTAAGCCAAAACTTGATCAAAGGGCATGTATATTCTATGCATCCAAGATTTACTTAATCTAGGATTAAAAATAATGAAAAATTATTTTGGTAATATATTTCTTCCATTGCTCTACCTATCAAACTGTAAGAAAGGTCACTATGGATTCCCAACAACCATATCATTTCTAGTCGATAATAGCAATTCAAACCTAGCCAAAGTGAATAGAGTATTCTCCTCACACTATAAAAAATGTAGGTGTCTATTTTTAGGTACCTCCCTGTGCGTAGTGCTCATAAACTTATTCCTTAGTTAAGGAAACTTTTTGATCAAGCTGCCACAATTAATGGACTAGGCATGAAGGTTACATTTAACTCCACGTGTGTGGATGTGATATCACTTAAATTAGGAAACCTTGTTTCAACATTGAGTAGTTTGTACAACAACAAGAAGTCCATGTATTTAATCATAGGAAAAGAAAGAAAATTTCCATCCAACTTACTAGTGATTCTAATTTGTTGAACACTTTCACAAACCCACATAATTTACTATTCCATTAGAATATGATGTTGTACATGCTTCATTTTTCATTTCCTAAGATCATGTTTTGACACAAAATAATGAATAAAGGGGTGTTATTGGACTAGTGAAATATATATTATATTGTGAGTTCAGTTTTGAGAGGTCAAGCTGAAATACCATGTTGGTCATGAATTGATATTGAAAGGCCTGAAATTTCTCCCTAGAAGATTATCTAAGAATATGAAAACCCAACTATTTAGAAGAAATTTTATTATTTTTATATCAACATAGTAGTTGGATTCCTCTTGTCAAGAACTTGGAATAAAATGTCTTATCACCATATCAACATAGTACTTGAATCCTTCTTATTAGGACTTGGTTGGATTATTGATTCCATTGCAACAAAAATTTTCTTGCCTTATGACCAGTATCCACTGGATCCAAACACTTCAAATGACTACTAGTGGAGATGGGTATGACACAAATACAATCAAAATACTCACAATTTGATATTTCAAAGGTTGAAATCAGAATATACATAGTATTGTCCTTTTAGATATTGCTGAGCCTTAAGGACTCTACAATATCACAAATTCCAGTTTGTCATCTATTCCCATTAGTTACACTCTTCTTGTATCAATTAAGACCCCAGAATGTGCATTAAAACACTAAAAAGGGTACATATGTGAGGATTTTATGCCTTTCCATCCTCATAACTTTCCATTTTTGTATTACAAAGCAAAAAAAAACTCCTCTGAAGAAGTTAATATTGGAGAAGAAACAGTTTCGTGCTTGAGTTCTCCATACTTGAAATCCTTCACAGAAAAGGGTCCCTTCCTGTAATCAAATAGCTTCTTTAAATAACCCGTTTGCTTCAAAATTGAATTCCCTTTGAATATGAGAGAAGGAGATCTATGTAAATTTGTTTTTACATCAAGTTCCCTGTTTACAAAAGGAACAAGAACCAAATTATCAATTATACAGTTACCATTTTCCCATTCCATTAGCATCTTTGATTCTCCAGAGTTTAAACTCTTGTAGGGAATACATGCATTTTTACACTGCACATTTCATAAGAAACCATAGAGCCGGACAATCATCACTATTGTTTGTACCCTGTCCAACAGCATACCTCAGGATAAAATAATTATTTTCTGATAAATATAAAACGTTGCCAAAACCACACATACCTGGAATTCCTTGGCAGGATGTTTGCATAAAAGTTTCCCTTTAGCAAAGGAGCTATTGCTCCATAGATCTTGCCCTTATGTCTTCCAGACAGTGGGGTAAACAATATACAAGACTGTCCTAGATCTACCACATAATTTAAGAGGCATTATGATTTACACTACTCATTGCAATTAGCTTAAGAATGAGAATCATGTTATGGGTTTGTCCTTGAACAAGTAACAACTGAAATACCCTTTAAAACAAATGCCCAACATGTTCAAATTGTACCAAATTGCATCGATCCAATAATGAAGAGAGTATGTCAACGTAAATTCATCACTACAAAGCGTAATGGAAAATTTTGATAATTTTAATACGATGTTATAAGCCTCAAAATTACTAAGAATGCAACACACCATTATGTGAGGGCACTAAAAGGCATAGACCACAGAAAAAATAGAGCAGAATAAATTTATCAGCATTACAGTATTCCGTGAAGAGATATTTCACTTGCATATAAGATACAATGATTAGAACAACCCAACAGTGATATTAAAGGATGATGAAAAAAGTCATAATAACTAGTGATATGTGATTCAGGTAGTGACAAGTAACATTATATATTAGTGTTTAGTGTTAGCTTCCAGATATGGATGTTGTATTATATCCGAAGTGAAGATTAGCTCAAATTTATAATAAAAGTCACCTCAACATTTCGCAAACAACTCAACCGAAATACCAATGTCAAGAATGCACAGAACTGTTATGAACTAACTTTGAGGTTTGGCATTTGTTTTTAGGTCATTTTGGAAAATCATGCATTGATTTAACTCATATAAGACTCGGAATTATGATTAAGCAAATATGAAGCAACAATAGCAAGGAGTTATCTTTATGCAAGCCTGATAAGTCCTTTCAATAGGGCACAAGTTATTCTATATGCATTCATGTGATAACAAGATAACCATCTATCATAAGAAACATGTACTTAGTTCTAAAAAAATAATATGAAACTTTAAAAGTCTGATTTCAAAGGTGAAAATAAGCTAAAATTCAAGTTGTTCCCATTATTTTGGCATCAATTTGATTGTTTCAAGCATGTAGATAATGGTTCGAAGTGATAATTAGGTGTTTAGAAAGGTTTCCGAGGAAGGGAAACTCAAATAAACATTTTCTATAATAGGCTATGATATAGGAATTCGAATGACATCAAGATAACCATTTAATTTACCATAAGAAACATGCTAAAACAATAATATCAAGCTTTCAAAGTTTGATTTCAAAGGTGAAACATAAGGTGAAATGCAAGTCATTCCCATTAATTTGGCACCTAATTTGACATTGATCTGATTGTTTCAAGCATCTAGATTATGGTTTTAACTTGGCATCGATTTGATTGTTCCAAGCATCGATCATGATCACCATCATATCTATGCAAAAAAAGGGGCGAGTTAAGATCATCCAGGAGTAAACATGATGGACACATTAAATCACCATGGACATATCAAATCATCATATATTAATTATCTAGCAAAGCACCCTAATCCAGTAGATCATAATATGTTGTTCATACCAACACACATCTAAGCATCCACATGTCAATTTATTTGATCAAGCAATCCACAATATAGTCTTAAACTATATAAAGTCCAATGCATTGTAGAAATTATATGTTCTAACCCTAGAATCGAAGTTCATTGTTCATCTTGAACAAATTTTTCCACTCATGAAATGTGCTAGTGGCAAATTTTCTAGAATGGCATCATGATCATCTATCAATAACCTCCATTGTCGATGTTTTTTTCTACTCTTCACTTGCTTCAACTACAGTCAAGTTGCTATGACCAAGTGAATATATTGGGCATAAATAACCTCTGGCTAGTAATCTTGAAAAATAATATGATCTTTACATTTTTTACTTCTTCAAAGAAATGTCCCATTAACACCATTGAACCGATTGGGTATGTATAATTTGATGGATCATTATACTCTTGTAGCAACGTGGATTTAGACATAGTGCATAATAATAAATAATTATGCACTTTTTCTTGATTATTTTCTGGTGCAATGACAGTGAAGACATCACCTTATCTAACCATATCAGAGACACGATCATAATCATTGTCAATCACAGCCACTTCATTGTCCATTCCTTTGTCACTCACGTTTCCAAATGGGTGCAATGGTGTCAATTGTTTGTGTTTGCATGGTTGAACAAATTTCTTAATTTGGTTTTCACATTCATCGATGGACTCTGTCTGATCAATACATGCATAACAAAAGCAAGAGAACTTTCTTTTCTCAATGTAATGTATATTTGTCATGTTCTTACTCCTAATTGAGTGTAAACTTCTTGTTTTAAGGATTACACTGGTATTATATGGCAATGATCTATCAACATCACCCATTGCAATATTCCAAAAGTACCTACTTGAGAAAAACACACACATATGTATGAGTCAAATTTTGAAAAATATTAAATATTTCTTTGATAACAAAATATGTGCACACACACACACACACACACACACACACACACATATATATATCTAGACATGTATAATATATTGTTAGTTAAATGTGTACGCCTACCTATGCACATGAGCCATCCTTGGGTTCCATACATGAATTAAATTGTCCTTGCACCAATTAACAACATCTAAAGAATTTGCAAGTCAAGAAGCTGAGTGATTCAATTGATACCTCCTAAGTGCACGTTTTACGCATGCCCCAACACCATCATGCTCTCCTTTTCCATGCCCTATCTCAAAGAAATTCCATGTATGTCAAATGTTGGTTTTCTTATGAATATGAGACAACCAATATAACGATCTTGCTGATTTAAATTGACCAGCACAACCATCTGACCATACCCGATGTTCTTTAAAAGTGACTCTTTGTTTAAACAATTCATTGTAAATAACATTAAAACAATGCTGAATAAAACACGTGTCATGTGTTCGATCATCACTAATGTAGAAATGGTACTCCTTAATCATCTCATGATTATTTTCATCGCTATCAAAACCATCGACAACAAGCTCTGCGTGTCCATAAAAAATATGCACAAATATAGATACTTGGTTTGAATGATAATACTCACTTTGTATCTCCTTTTGTGGACTAAACGTGTAATTCTCAGCAAAATCAACCACTGATAATATTGTTCCTTTCGGGAACACCTCATGTGATTTCTTGAACTGTAAATCCTGCCATCGTGCTATATGATAATGCTTAATATATTTGTATATTTTCACCCTGAAATTCTCCATAAAAGATGTCACTGGAATCTCGTCGTCAAGTAAAGTGATCTTTTTTTATGTTGTGCTTGAATCTACAATAGGATTGTAAGTAACATATTCATATCGCTTCCAATTCAGACTGAGATTTGACAGTCTGGGATCATTAGGATCAATGGGATACTTTTCATCGTAGAGTGCCAAATGAGAACATTTGTCGCATTTTCTTCCACCAACACATTCCTTTTTATAAAATAATTCATTATTCTATCATGGACATAATATCTTTGATAAAACTTCACGAACAATTGAAGGAGGGTCATTTGACCAATATTTTATGCCAAAATTTACAAATCTCTCATACAATAATTCGAATTCTACATGGTATCGACAACAACATGTGTCTCAAACAGTGATAGGCCTGACATACCATGGTTTAAGCTTCACAAATGTGCTTAGGGAAATCTTCACATCAGTATTACTCTCCATAAAGTTCTCGAATAATTCTACTTGACTGACCTGTGTTAGATGTTTGGAATGAGATTCATAAACTCCCTTAGATATACGGAATCGTAGTTGATCCTTTTCATTTGGAAACACACGAGAATTCGAATCCCAAAACTCTTTTACCCTATCCCTCATACCATCAGGAAGTCTATCATGATATGGATGCCTGCAGATATTAGCCCAACATGCAAGTTCATCATTCTCATCTATTTGAGTTCTAAATTTTGAATGCCTCCATAAAATTTTTCTTGATGTTTTAATCAATTTTGAAGTTGCTGACATCAACCGACTTGATGAAGTTCCTTTCGCGACTGCACCTGTTAAAAGTGCTCTACAAGCATTCTTTACAACTTTAGATTGCCCTTTGGCTATTGTGCCAAGCACAGACGTTACATTTTTTGTTACCATTTCATTTGCTAAAACCTCTTTTTCACTTTTAATGCCCAATAATTCCACAGCATTTTTGAGAGATTTGTGCTTTATAAATCCATGTAACAGTTGAGCTTGTGCTATGAAAGATAAACCTTCAAAATTATGTTTCAATCCAATTTTTACTTTATCTCGAATTGTCCTTTTAGCCATTGGTGGTCCCAATTCTTCAATTTTAGTTGGATCCATATTTTCAAGAAACTTGTAGTTGTATACAACGTTCTTGGAACTTCCAATTCATTGCAGTGAAATTCGACCTGTGGTAGTATCTTCTTGTGGTTCTGATGTTGTCCCTGCATAAAAAACAATATTAAAACTTCTAATTTGAAATTGACATATACATATTTTTAATTTTAAAACTATTTTGAACTACAATGTTTTTAAAAAAAAATTCAAAATTCAAATTGAAGAAACTATTGACTCACCAGTGACATCGATATCAATATTCTCTTGCACATTTGTGGTATTGTAAAAGTGTTATCTTGGACTTATGAAATTTCAGATATCGAAATTATGGATGGTAAAGAATGAAACAAATTTTATAATTTGGGAATTTTTTAATCTTTAAATTATGAATGGTAAATATTTTATGATTTGGGAATATTAGGAGTGCAATACTTAATCAAGTAGACAATAATATGGAAAGTGTAGACAATAATATGGAAAGTGTATGAATCATTTTTAGTTTTTGAGTCGTGGGTAAAGGGTGATGGGAGATTTGGTTACACGAAATGTTTGACCTGCTCAAAGTTGGGTATCAACAGTGTTGTTCAACATTTGATTGAGAGATGTCTGCTCTTTCGCATGGATCTCCACGACTGCAACGAAACCCTTGCCGCCCATGCCAAAATCCAACCTACCCTCACCATCACAGGTTTGGGTCCTTCACTCTCATAATTCGTTCCAATTTCGTTTAATTATCATGGTTGTTTACAAACTATAGTTTATATGGGCAGGTAATGTTTTTATACTGTAAATAGTTTAAATCATGATTATGGTTAATGGCTGTTGTCTGGAACAATTTGTTAAAATAAAACAAGAAATTCTTTGATGTCTATTTTATATAGGCCGCGGGACCACATAATCCTCCTCTTGCTCCACGAAAATTACCATAATGATAATGATCTTTTGGAAATATTAAAGAGAAAAAAACACAGATGGATGTGTTCACCACAACACAGAGAATGCACAAATAATGCAGAAATTAACAAACAAACACTTTACCATTTAAGAATTTAAAATTATTTACCATTCAATCTAGATCGCACTTATTGATCACACTTTTACCATTTTACCATTCTTGAGCATTCATAATTTAAAGATTTAAAATTCTTTCTCATTCAATCTAGATCACAGTTATTGATCACACTTTTATTAAAATTCTTTCCCATTCAATCTACATCGCACTTATTCAATCTAGATCACACTTATTGGTCACACTTTTACCATTTGAAATTTCATACGTCGAATTTAAATATAAATCACACTTTTACCATTCTTTAGCATTCATAATATAAATATTTAAAATTTTATTAAGTGCAATTTTATAAGTCCAATTTCAATATATAACAACGTAAGACACGGGAGCGAAACGAAATTCAGTTTTCTATTCAACGCTCTTAACATATGAAAATTACATATCTTTTATACAAAATTGGCCGAAGCCTATAAATTAATGCAATTTAATGCTAGATTGGATTCATATCCACTTAATGGTCCTTATGCAGCAAAATCCTAATTCTTCAGTTTCTACACAAAACTACGTACAAAACACATAACCACAGACTTGAAGTATTATGAGTTTCGGCTCTGAAAACACATCGCGTCCGGGCCTCCATCACAAATCACATATTGACGATATTAACATTTAACTTGGCGCATATAGAGGAAAATTTTAAAATTTGTGATATGCGATGTGATGTGGCACATCGCATCGCATCCAAAACAAAATAACCTGCATGCGCTTATCCTTTAAACTTTTCGATATGTGATTGCGGGCGCCACCTACCGGAGCTTGCGACATGCGATTTGGATCGCATTGCAACTTAAATAACTTAACTTGCGGGCGGCTTAAAAGGTAAGTCTTAAACTTTGAGAAGTGCAAAACTTGAGTCCTTCTTCCTATTTTCTTTCAACAAATCTCTGTCTGCTTGTGTCAAAGCATTAAGTGTTGCTCCATCTATTGGTTCTTGGAAACCATTATCCACCAGCTCCCAAATATCTTGTGAAGCAAACAGGGCCTTCATTGTAATGGCCCAATAATGATAATTCTTACCATTGAACTCTGGTAATTGTGGATTTTTCAGAGTTGTTGTTGTTGCTGCCATCTTGACTGTGTAACAAAAAAAAACTCTCCCTGCTATAAAAGCTTTCTCACTATTGGAGACTTCTGCTTCTATAAACAATCTTACAACTTCTTCATAAAAGAGAGTTCGTTATTTCACTGAGAGCCTAGACCTACTCTGATACCATGTTGAAAATATTGAAGAAAACAAAACACAGAGAGATGCGCTCCCCCACAACACAGACAATGCACAAATAATGCAGAATTAATAGTCAAACACAAACAATGTAAAACACAGGAGCCGAACGAAATTCAGTTTTCTATTCAGCGCTCTTAACATATGAAAATTACATATCTTTTATACAAAATTCGCCGAAACCTGTAACTTAATGCAATTCAATGATGGATTGGACTGATATCGATTGAATCGTCCTTCTACAGTGAAAGCCCAATTATTCATTTTCTACACGAAACTGCATACAAATCACAAAACTACGAACCTGAAATATTATCGGTTCTAGCTCTGAAAACACATCGTGTCCGAGCCTCCATCGCAAATCGCCTACCTGCGATCTTAAGTTTTAACTTGTCGTATATACGGGAAAACTTTAAAATTTGCAATATGCCATGTGATGTGGCACATCACATTGCATCCAAAACAAAATAACCTATGGGTGCTTACCCTTTAAAATTTGCAATATGTTTTTGTGGGCGCCACACTCTTCAGCTTGCGACATGAAATTGTGACCCTGTTGCAATTTGAATAACATAACTTGTGGGCATCTTAAAAGGTAAGTATTAAAACTTGCGATGTGCAAAACTACGGGCAGCCAAAAAGGTAAAAAAAAAAGTTGCAAAGTGTGCCGTAGTTAAAGGTTAAAACTTAAAACTTGTGGAGAGCGAGTTGCAGGCGGTATAAAAGGTAAGTGGAAAGAGTTTCTAAGTGCGATGAGGTTAGTGGGTCCAGCGAAATCGCATCAATGAAATTTTAACTTTGGTGAAACATTAAGATTTGCAACTTAAAAGTTATGGGCTGCGATCTGTAGGGAGATAAACGACGATGAGTGCGAAGTGTGAAAAGCAAAGGAATAGACATTATGACTATGAGTGCGAAGTGCGAAAAACAAAGGTATAGGGGTATTGCAAAGGTTTGGCAGATTGGTAACACTGTAAGGTAAGTGGGCTCCGCCGATATCGCATTGGTGGGGAAATAATTTGGCGAAAAACTTATGGGTCAAACATAAAAGTTGCGGGGGGTGAAGTATGGGTAAACGATAAGTAATGTGGTGGGTAAAGAATTAAACACAAAGTGTGGGCTCAGTGCTCTGTTTATTGATTTTGCGTGGATTGAGGAAAAGTGTTTCCAAATTTGCAGACTAGCCTATGTCCTTCCGTGCCACAAAAATTCAATGAAGTGTGAGTTGCTGCCACTGTTTATTCATGATTGTGATTGGAATTAATTGCAACATGAGCATGTATTGTCCAAGTATTTATCACGATACTACCTTCATTGCTCCTCTGGTAATGGCTCTTTCTGCATCTAAATATGTGTAGAGTGATGAATGCAAGCATTGTTAATAATAAATGATAATACTACTAATAATTTCAATTATGTGAGAAAGTCTTCACAAATTTTCGTGTCTCACTTATTTTCTTGTCCCAATGTGAGCTCTATGTTTTGGGATTTACCATGGCCAAATTTTAATTCTATATATTTTTCTTATAACAATCGTACTAATATAAATTATTAATAATTAATTCTTTTAATTGTTTTAATATAAATAATTAATATATAATTGTTTTAAAAAACATTTTCTTTTGCTAATGTCGTTGTAGTGGTCATGTTAGTAAATAAAATAAAATAGAATTCTAATTTTTATAATTTTTTTGTATTAATGTGGTAATTCTTATAATTATTTTATTAATGTGCTTGAATTTTTAGTGGTTATGTTACTAATTATGAATGTGTTAATATAATTCTAATTTATATAAAAATGGTATTATAATTATTTTATTAATGTGGTTGTAATTTGGTTGTATTTTTTAGTGGTTATGCTACTATAATTATTATGAAAATAAAATTCTATCTGATTTCGAAAGTTGGTTGAACTAATTTTAAGTTTGATAATTCAGTTGCTGCGACTTCCCAAATATTAAGGCCTTTCTCATCATTTTCATTTACAAAGATGATCCCTTTCACATAGACCCTTTGACAATTTCTGATCTGAAATAGAGCTGATATGCATATAAAGATAGTAATCTTTATACCGATTCTCATTTACAAACTTCCCTACTTCACATTTAAGAAAACACAGTTGGTAAGCAAATAGTGAGGCCAAAGCGACTTCGAGTAAAAACTGCGATAACCATTTTACAATTTCTAATTTAAAAGATTCGCAGCAAGCATAATCTTAGGAAATTGAATATAGCGATGGGTACTGGCGTACGAAGTCCACGGCATGTGAGATCCATGCTCACTCACTTGTTTGGAATTAAAAAATTACTACTTCCTACTAGCTGTTCGAGATGTTTCTTCAGAATATAATATTGTAAGCTTTTAACAATTTATAATTTCCAAATAAATGTGCGTTTAATAATTTATAAGCTTTTAACAATTATGTGCATATTACTTCCAAATATTAATAAAATAAGCCTTTTATAATTTATAATTTACAAAGTGCACGTTCAATTAAACTACTACAATTGACTTATGTAATCCAAATCAATAACTTCAAACAGTTCTAAAGCTAGAATTATATGGGCTATATTCGGATTTTTTTTTGGGGAATTTCGATGCGTTTTGCTAATTACCAATTCTTCAATTCACTGCAGTCGACTTAACTCCCTTACAGACATCCTATCACAAATAATATTCTGTTGATATCATGTCAAATATTAGAACGTTTCGAATTGAATAATTCTGTTTGATAATGCATAACTTTTCTATTACCAATTGAAATCGTTCCACGACTCCAACAAATATATGTAGAGTATACGAAGATAATAAGACACAAACTAATATATCGAGAAAATAAAAAGATAATGGCCATAAATTCGGAATTTTCACTCTAGTCATAAAATTTGAATTTTTGAACCAGTTTCATAAAGAGCATAAAACTTGAATTTTGGAACGAGTTACGTTATTACAGTGGGCCAAATGCAAACACACAACCTTGAATCCTTTGACACTGCAAACCAGAAGTGGAATCCTTTCTCACGACACTGAAAACCAGAAGTTGAGGCAGTTAATTAAACGCAAAAGCACAGGTGAAAAATACCGCTGTACAAACCCAAAAACGCCACCGAAGAGGTCGCCATATTTTTATAAATATTTACATAACTGAAAACGATCAACCCAAAATTTCCTTAAAACCGAAAAGTTCCTTACAACACCAAAACACAGTACATCCATTGGCCTAAAGTTCCTTACAACCCCAAAACACAGTACATCAAATGACAGAAAACAAAACAAAGTAAACTAGCTGTACATCACTCTACACGTTATAATTACAATATTCATCATAAGGCTGCATGTCGATAAAGTTCCAGTCAATCAGACACCGGGGCCCCTGATAGTCGGAAGAAAATTTGGGTCAGTGAGTTTATCCTTGGTTGTATCTCCAAGGCACCGCGACTTGAAGTCGTTCGAGTTTACCTTAACATCAACTGATGGGACACCGGCTTGGCGCGCCACATACAGACTTCGGTTGTTCTCGCACCAGAGCTCGCCATTCTGTCCTCTGTGGACTTCAAGCCCGCTACTAGCCGGACGTGGCGATCCCGCCTTAATTTCCGCTACAGCGTCCTGCAATTTAACGCCATGCATGGGCCCTTTACTGAAGGAACCCTTTATAGTCTCTTGCGTAAAACGCAGAGAATTGGGGTCCGCTGAAAAATGTCCAACTTGAGAACGGCTCAAATTCCCGCTCCCGGACTTGCCCGGCATGCTATGGGAAGAATTCCCCTTCCCTGATCCAGGTTTACACTGCATGGCCGAACTACTGTGGGACCCTCCCGGCTTCCCTGCGGACGCATGTGAGCCCCCAGATTTCCCCCCTGATCCATGGGAACTACCCAACCTACCCCCACCACCACCTCCACCTGACTTTCCACCACCACCTACAGCCTTGCCCCCACCACCACCTCCACCTGACTTTCCCCCACCACCACCGCCTCCAGCCTTCACCATGATAACTGTTTCCGCTTGTATATCAGTTACACTACTACCCTCTAATTGTCCTACTCACTTTCCTGCCTAGAGAGCTGTGAGAGTCGCATTATATAGAGAATGCAGCGAACAGGAAATTAATGAGATGTGGAATTAATTTAATGAAGAAGCCTATAAGATACATGAAGTGGCTAGATCTTAGATCAGATATCTTCACAAATTCACTCGAGCGAATAGGAAATTAATGAGATGTCAGAATTATTTTAATGAAGAAGCCTATGATTTATTCACAAATTCATTAGATATGACCACTGACATGACATAGGGAAAATAGTTTTATGCCAGCAAGTTTTCACATAAACGTTTCGAAACCCTAATACTAACGTGTAAAGAAAGTATGGCTACGCACTAATGTCCCACGCAGTAACCCTAATCTAATTTATTATTGTGACAGCGTTAGAGGTGGTTGTAAGAGATTGACTGATTTAATATGGCAACTATGGATGAGGTTACAGTCACATCTTATCAATCAATACATTATTATATGACATGTGTTAGGATACTTTAACTCGGTCGTTCTTCCATTGACAGGTTTCAATTAGATCAAAGAAAACTACCGCTCATAAATTATCTACAAAATACTCGCTAACTAAATTATCTTGAGAATATAATTATTGCTTCAATGTAGCATGACTAAAATTAATGATAACATTTAGGCGAGTTTAATTATCGTTTGGTGTAACGGTAGTTAAAGCACTGATGAAATTTACAGTCCAAATATAATTATGATTTTTGATATAATTAACAACCAAATTTGAGAAATGTTTTGATAGAGACGTACAAAATATGGACAATCTTTTGAAGCCAGCAATGAGTTTTGACACCACAGCCTTCAAACTCGTAACATTTTATTACATTTTTATTTCCATACACGAGAGTGGCTATTAATAACATTGTTTTATACATTGAGGTAGCGACCTAATCGAATGGATATACATGTTTTGAATGTACTAAAATTAAAATAAGTAATCGTGTAAGTTGCTTTTAATTTATGTCACGGCAATAAAATTAATAACTATATAATTTTAATAATAAAGTAATAGAAATTGGGTCAATATTTTGATATCATGTAAAGATGTATTATACAATAAAATTATAATGGTTAGTAAATTTTAGAATTGATATTTTTTTTTTTAAATTGAACATTTAGATTTTAATGGTTGGTAAACATTAGAATTGATATATTTTTGTAAATGAACATTTAGTTTTATATTTTTATGTTGGTGGTTATTCAATGAAATCGATTCTCCAAAGTGTGAAGGATATTTTAAGAAATTGGATTTATGGTTGAATTTTTATGAGTAATGGTGATCAATTTTATATTAAAGATAAAACAAAAAAATCTTTATAATTTTATTGAAAAATATCAATTGGTTATCAATTTTTTTACTTGTGTAAATTTTTGTAAGTTTAAAATTAAAGAAATATTTATATATCCAAAAATCTCATCCATTTTGTAACTTGATAAATCAGAAATAAATTTTTTGATTTATCTATTGAAAAATATCAATTGGTTGTCAATTTTTTTACTTGTGTAAATTTTTTTAAGTTCAAAATTAACGAAATATTTATATATCCAAAAATCTCACCCATTTTGTAACTTGATAAATCACAAATATAAATAAATTTTTGGATTTATCTATTGAAAAATATCAATTGGTTATCAATTTTTTTACTTGTGTAAATTTTTTTAAATTCAAAATTAAAGAAATATTTATATATCCAAAAATCTCACCCATTTTGTAACTTGATAAATCAGAAATATATATTTAAATTAATTTATATTAAATTATTGGTTAAAATATGAAATTAATAAATTATAATATTATAATGTTTAATTTTTCAAATTATATTTATAAATTTTTGTTATAATAAATTAGTGTGAAAGAGATTTATTTCCTAGTTTTTTAGTTTGTTTGCACTATCGAGTGCTGTCAAAAGATTTCTTTGTAACTTCATTATTAAGTTAAATAACTTTTCTATTTCGTATGAGCGTATACACCAAATGAATGGTTAATTGCCCTTTTTATATGAATTTTTTTTCTAAATATTGAAGATGAGTTAATAAAGAAAACTCCAACTCGAATCACAATTTGAATCAAACAAAACTTCTTTATCTCAAGCGTTTAGATTCCAACTTTGTAGAGCACTCTATTAATGTTGAATGTTGGCTTGCAGAAATAAATTGTCCCTCAGCACATGAAATTATATAGAACCTCATCCTTAATTAAAGGAATATTAAAAAAAAAACACATAGATCCGGGCATTCACGTGTATTTCTTTCCTTTTATCAAATACACAACGATAGACTATCATATTTTAAAGAGCATTTTTACCCATCCTCCCACAGGCCTCTTTCTGTGTCGTCAAAGATGGATTTTCGTTATTAAATCTAGTAGTATATACTTTTGGTGATGATTATTGAAATTTATACGTTTTACCTTTTTTTAATTTAAAACTCTAATTGTTTGGGAGAAAAGCACATGTTATTAATTATTAAATAATTCATTAAGCAAATTATCTAAATCAACGAATATATCTCTCATATATATATATATATATATATATATATATATATATATATATATATATTTCTTGAAATGGGAGAAATATTCCAAAATTCACTTCACTGTCTTAAGATTACTCACTTTGTACCCAACAAAGGTCCAGAACCAAATATACATTTCTAACGTCAATAGGTTGGAATCTTGCTCCTAAATCAAATTCAAAAACAAATGTGAAACAGGTCACTGAGCATGAGAGATTGACCATACGTGAGTGAAAAATGACTCCTTTTGAGTCTATGCATACAACGGCAATTCACAATTTACAAAAACACAATTACATTTGCTATCTGTCATGCGGAAGACCTTAATGTTTCATGGATCGGACGAATTTTTATGCAACATCGCAGCCATGTCAGACACAGATAGCACGCATTGCAGTTTACGGAGTGGAAAGACAAAATAGAGCTTCCGTATCTCAAATTTCTCTTCTCGATTAATGTAACGATCAATGTACAAAGAATGTGAATCATTGAGGAAGTGGTCTGGATTTTGTAGAACGTTCTCTTTCACTTTGATAATCTGACTCACAAGGAAATGGTCTGGACTTTGTAGAATAATATCTTTTGTTTCGACATTCTCCCCAAATTCTCTTAGACTTCCATCGGGGAAAATAACTTTTACTGTCACACATTGAATACTAGAAGACATGGAGATGGATCATTTCATTTGGACTGCAGGACTTTGATACTTTAATGGTTGGAAATAATAATTACTCGGACATGGAGTGTAGTCTAAATTTAGAATCTGAGTCCAGTTGAGTCGGTATGACTTCAGTGCACTGTAAAGTTTAGGTCAGTGTGTCTATTTGAAAAGACTAAATTTAGTGAGTTCATAAATATTTGAAAAGACTAAATTTAGTGAGTTCATAAATCGTACTAACTAGGAGTCAAGGGGGAGATTCTTTAAAGAATTTTAGGTTTCTCAAATTTTTTTAACTTAATGGGTTCTATGGAATGAGTTGATTTTGGATTAAGAGGATAATTTATTGGTTTAATGACTTGACTTGTAATAATATTGATTGAGATCTTAGAAATGGGTTTATATGAAAGTGAAAAAGAGAAAATACAACTTAGAATAGTAGTATGAGAAATTCATAATCACAATAGCATTTCAGTTATCTTTTTTTTTTAAATGATAATCTTAAAAGCATAATGTTGGGGTTTGTTATCAAAGCTCCATATGGGTTGAAAATTTTATTTTTAAAGATTTTAACTATGTAGGTTAAAATCATGGATAATTCCACTAAAGACTCATGAATTAAATGTCTCCATAAGTTATGTGACGTGTAATGAGATAAAATTAAATCTTTTTTCTAGGCGGTGAATGGAGGGAGATTCAAGGTTTGTCAAGGAAAGTTAACAATGGTCGACTATATCGAGGTTGGAAAATGGGGGGACTGATCCAATGGGGGGGAACAGGGAGGGCAACAAAAACGGTTGGAGCCAGTTGCACTAGTTCGAATTGGGTTTGAGCTAGTAACAAAAGGAAATATTAGAAGGGATGGCGAGTAACCATCGTGCTTAACCAAAATAAAACAAGTGGATGGATCGATGTTCAACTCAAATAAATATTAAGGACAAACTGGAGATAGATAGAGATGTTGTGGGATGCCCAACAAGGAGGGAATGATACGAGGATGAATGAGGATCAATATCAAAATTTGAGTGCTTATAGTATTCTCCTCAAAGTCATCCAATAGGTAGTCGAAGGGAAACATGAAGGGCAAGAGGGTGAAGGAGAACTTAGGGATTTAGGTGGAGGAGACATAGGAGATGCCAACATTTCTAAGGAACATTTCAAAACTATAGATTTTGATAAGTTCCATTTAAATCCCAAATGCTATTATTGATTTATAAATAACATTTTTGATATTTTTCTCCAAAAACTCCTAGCATTGAAATCATTTATTGACCATCTTAACATATTTTCCCCCCAAATTCAATTTACTAATGAAACATTAAATGATAAATCTCCTCCTTTCCTCAATGTCCTTGCCCTAATGAAACTTTATGGAACCTTAACCCATCAAGTTTATATAAAAAAGACTCATATTGATAGGTATATTCATTCCCATTCTAACAAATACCCATACTGAAAATATGTTGATCTAGTGGATCTGTAAAGTGTTCAAAATTAAAATTGTTCAAAAGTGCTCAAAATCAATGCCAAAACGTAGATCTCGTCCCCCTAAATCCAATGTGCCTTGAATCTCTCACAACCGATATTGTATGCTCTCGATATCGCATTCTGATAATTTTCCTAAACAACTAAACAATTTGTAGGTTCAATGCAGGTACGTTGACTGGGAAGTCTGTATGTTAACTCAATAGGGTGACTGGGCAGGTTGGCTATGTTTCTAGGGCCAATGGCAAGATTCTAAGTGGCCTGTCTGTATTGGTTGAAAGCTGTTTGGTTTTATTGGTAGAATTTGTGGTTTATGTGGCCCAACGAATGGGAGCCATGTGGGCCAATGGTGGGTAGTGAGGTGGCCTCACAAGGGTTGACAAATTTTTTTTTTGGATGAACAAACCCAAGGTGAATCAAACACGATACCGATGGAGTGGCAACAGAGTGCCTTAACTACTATAGTTCCAAGATTGTATTTAAGGTTTCGGCACTGCGAGTATGGGGGATGAGGTCGAGGTTAAGCCATGGTCCCCAGTCACTCCATGCCCATGAGGCCACAGGCATGGGAACAAAGTGCTTGGGTTTAACCCTGACTCAAAGCCAACACACATACCCAACCACAGTCGGGCATGGGGTTTGTACACCCTAATAAAACATAACTTTACCATGATTCGGGCATGGTTAATACAACTAGTGGTATGATAACTCAACCTTGGTTTTGGAGCGAGGTTAATCAGTTGTTGTGGGGTTGCGGATCCAACAGGAGATAAGAGGGAATGTGTCCCAATTTATCTCGCTCACAAGGGTCATTGGGAATTTAAAGGAGTCGACATTTTGCACCCAATGCAGTGCAAATAACGCCAATGACAGGAGAAATTGTAGCTTGGCTGTTCCAAAAAAGGTGAATTCGTAGAACTATTAGCAGGTGAGTGCAATTTGTAGAGCAGTTAGCAGAAAAACTGCTCTAGAGCATAACATCTTTAGTTTTGGCCAAATTGAGCCCAACATGAGACCAAATTTGTGTTTTTTACTGTTCTAGAGACATTAGAGACATTATTTTGCATTATCATCACTGTAAATGCATATAATCATATATTTGAGCACTTAATAAAAGAGGTCCATCATTGGATGATGTACCAGGATTGTAGCCCAGGAGGGGTGAACTCCTTCATAATTTCGTTGCCTTTTGTTACTATATATGGTATTATTCTCTCTATTTTTATGCTACAAATTGTGTTAAAATCATTAACTTATGTGCTTTTTGAAATCGACTAATTTCATAAAAGACATAAAATTTACTTGCACACTTCATCAAACCATCAAGTTCATAAATATAGATAAGCTAGTATCAAAGCTTTGGTTGTTTTGAAGGTTTAATTTTGCTACAAGTGTTTTATGAAGCTCAATAGACAAGAAGGGAAGCTTGTGGGAACAAGTCCTCAAGGTAGTTCATGGAGAACACATTTACCTCAAGTTTCACCTCAATTGTAACCCAAAGTCTCACGAGTCATGGCACATGAAGGAGGTTGTCACACTATGTTTGAGGATAAGAAGACTTTAATAAGATCATTATTTGAAATGACTAAGATGTTGAAATTTATTTATGAGGAAAGGAACTCAAGGTTTCAAGGAGAGATCTAAATTCCTTCAGGAGAAAATGGAGACAAACCTCCAAAATGGAATGGAGGGAATGGTGACAAACCACCTCTACCTCCACCTTTTCGTACACTTCCATCTTCACCCTCATCTTCCTCTACTTAATCCACTTCACAAATGCCTCCACATTCTCCAGAGGGACATGGTAAAACTATTTTGGTAAAACTTGACATAGAGTTTGAATATCCTATATATAATGGAGAGTTAAATGTTGAGACATTTGATAATTGTGTTCCTCAGCTTGAAGTGTATTGCAGGATATAAAGGATCAAAGATGATGAGACCAAGATTCAACTTGCTTCTCTAAGGTTGGAAAGTGTAGCACTTGTTTGGTGGGAGGCCAAAACTCAAGAAGATCTCAATAAAAGCTCGGTAAGATCATAGCTTCTTGGAATTAGTTTGTGGCTGCATGAAAAAGACAATTTTATCCTTTAGCATACACACAAAAAGTTATATTGTATTGGAAAAAATATAGAGAAGCTAAGGGTCAGAGTGCACAAAGTTATACCTAAGGGTTTAGAATAAGAGATTTTATTTTGGGTGGAGATTTATCCTCTCAAGACACTCTACTCAAATACATTGGTGGTTTACATAGTTACTCGAGCCACACAATTCTCATGTGTTAACACTACAAATCTGGATGATGTTTGTGTACAAGAAACTTATTAAGCAGGAAGAGGGAATAATGTTCCTGAAGGGAATAACAAGAAGCCATTCAAGAGTGGAGACAAAGGAAAGGGAAAATTCAAAGGAAAGTGGAAAAATAATGCTTCCATCAAGAAAGAGGGAGAAAAATACACATGTAAAAATTGTTCAACATAAAGCCACGATGAAGAACATCTTTAGAAACTGCATCGTGGGATGAAACCTAAAACATTTAACAACAAAGAAACGCAAAATACTGCTGCAACTACACAACATGTTTTAGGATCTGATTATGGAGATGAAACAAAGATCACATCCATGTGATTGAAAGGTGAGGACTCTATTGCAAGTACTATTGCTTATAGTAACCTCAATGAAACTCAAAATGATAAATAAATAATATAGCTCTTCCATATTACAGTCATTTGAAAACATAAGAAAATAGACACTTTGTTTGATATTGGATCACAAGCCAACCTCATTTAAGAAACCATTGTCAAGAAACTCAATTTGGAAACCATTCCTCATCCTAAACCTTATCCTTTGGGTTTGGTATGTGACAATGCAAAGTTGCAAGTTACAAGAAAACGAGAACTTAAATTCGCCATCACTACAAACTTCATTGATGAGGCAGAACTTGATGTAGCTCCACTTGACATATGTGATATTGTTTTGGGGATCCCATATCTTTATGATAGAAAATCCATATTTCATCTCCATCAGAAAAAGTATCATTTTTTTAAATATGGGATTGAGTATATTGTTATAGCACATTGCAAGAAATTGAATTTATTGCCTATGAATGTTGGACAAATGAAGAGGCTTGTTAATTATAGCAATATTATTTTAATTTTGATGATAAAACACAAAAATAATGTTGAGAATGAATCCTTCCACGAATGTGATGCAAGGTCAAAATATTATTTGATTGAGGTTGTTAACACCTAAGACGAGATGTTTCAAGAACCTAAAGCATTGCCTCTTAAAATAGGAATCCAACATGAGATCCAATCACAGCAAGATTTTCCTCTTCCACGAATTGACGTGTACATGATGTCAGTTATAGGGAATGTGGAAATCAAGAAACAAATCCAAGAGTTGCTTGATAAAGGCGTCATTAGACCAAGCACATCGCCATGCAACCCACCTATTGTTTTAGAACCAAATAAGAATGGTGCATGGCGCATGTATGTGGACTTTAGAGCCTTGAAAAAAATCAATTGAAAGATTTTTTTTATTTCACTAAGTTGGACTTGAGGAGTGGCTATCATCAAATTAGGAATGTTGAAGGAGACTTTTGGAAAACAACCTAAAAAAAAAAGCCAGGTTTGTTTGAGTGGTTGGTTATGCCATTTGGGCTTTGTAATGCTCTTGCTATATTCATGAGGGTTATGAATGGTGTTTTAAGGCCTTTTCTTGATTATTTTGAGATATTTTACTTATATGACATACTAATTTTCAACAAGACTCATGAAGAGCATGTCAAGCATATTAGGAAAGTTTTAGATGTCTTAAAGAAAGAAAAAATGTTTTTAAAGATGTCTAGATGTGAATTTGGGAAAAACTCTTTAGTATACTTGGGTGATACTGTTGGAGGGGGTAAGTTGAAGATAGATCCCTCAAAGGTCAAAGTCATTTTGAATTAGCTAGAACCCAAGAATGTAATAGAGGTTAGAAGCTTATTGGGAGAATCCAAATATTAGAGAAAGTTAATTTCTAAATTGTCTTCCATTACATCTCCATTACATGGATTGACAAGTGTAAAACAACATAAAACCTTCGATGAATTGAAAGAAGTAATCAATACAACACCAATTCTTGCATTTTCATATTTGAGACAGTCATTCGAGATACAAACCAATGCAACTGACTATTCCATGGGAGCCATTTTTTTTCATTTTGAAACTTTTAATGGTGTGGTGATTAACTATCCTAGATATGACAAAGACTTGTATGCTTTGGTTCAAAGTGTGAAAAAATGGAAACTTTACTTGATGGGTAAGTAAACTATCATTCACACTGACCATAAACCTGGTGAGCCCTGGTATTGCACCAAGAATGTTGAAACTCTTAGAGGCTACTTTAACTTACTTTATCAACCCGAGGTTCGTATAAAATTGGAGGTGACAGTGCTATATACATAGCAGATGCATTCTATTCATGTCATCCTCTTATGAGTCCTACAAAAAGGTGTTATTTCTATGGTTTTTAAGTGAAGTATGTCACACTTCCAAATGCATACCTAGAGCTAAAAGTGATTAAAATCCATTTCTCTATTAGCAAGCAATGAAATATTCTACAGCAATAAGTACATCTAGCTACAATGCAAGGAAAGAAATCTAAAAATTAAGCTATGGCAAGAAATGGAAGCAAACTAGGCATCTTGTTGGCAATATGATGCAAAGTGTTGTCCTTGACGGCAACCTACTTGATGAAGTTGTCCTTGATGGAAACTGACTTGTCCTATTTGTTAATAATAACTGATGTATCTTATTGCATAGCTCGTATGTAGCGAGGAAAAGCAGTTATGTGAGAACAAAAAGCAAAGATGTAGATAACACCTAAACTATCAATTGGAAAAATAGACAAAGAACAGATTGTTGATGGGCCGTAGCCAAATATTGTATAGGAGAATTAATTTTTTATGGGCAAAGCCTTTTTGCAGAAGAAAATTGAATAAAACAACCAAAGACTTTAAATTTCTGAAAAGGGAGGACAAGTGGTCCACACCACTTTAGCGCAAATCGCAAGATCACAAGTTTTGAAGTTTGAATGTCTTTTTGATGTGGATATTTGCGATATGCGATCATCGCGCCATTGCACGATCACACCATCGCATATTACAAAGTGTTCCACCATATGTTTGATCGCCAATTTGCGACGCGATCCCATCACAAATTGCAAATGTTAACTTCGCGCACTTTTGTTTGATCACGCCATTGCATATCGCACATCGCAAATGGCCGACTGCGATGTGGGCCCGGGGTCAGGGATTGAAGTCCGGGTTAAAAAAATTCATTGAAATTTGATTAAAAGTAATGTTACGGGGGTAGTGTAAAGTTTTAAAATAATCGAAAGGTTATATGAATATATATTACTGCTGAGTCAGCGGCACTAAGTGAAGGAAAAGAATCACGTGCGGAATAAATAGTGAAAACGGTTTCCGGTTTTCATCGCACCGCTCTCGACGGGCAAGCGGTATTTTAATTTTGGGAGCGATTCCATAAACTATTCAACGTGTGGCATAGGTGGGACCCCTAAAACCACCAATTAAAGTGTGCCATCGCACGTTAATGTTCGACCAAAGAAGCCGAGCGATATTGTTGTGTGCCGTCGATTTGAAGGGAAGCCATCGGACGATGATCGCTTGATGAAGAGAAACGAACGATAATGAAGAGGTGCAAAGATTAACCAAAGTACGGTGGGCCATCGCACATTAACGGTTGACATCGGAGGTCGAGCGATATGCATATACGACGTTGATCTGGAAGCTTGCTAATCTAACGGTGATCGGACGTTGGACTTGCGTGAAGTTTACTTATGGTACCGTGCGCGTATTGGATTGGCTATTGACTATATTTGTGCATCTGGGGTCAAAGGGTTTTCATAAGATTATTTTTTTGAAAAGCGTTGATGCGAAGGGTTAACCTTAATCCTAAAGTTAAGCCCAAAAGTATTAAATTAATTATTTAATTACCAATATCAATAGAACAGTGTGAGTTACTCAAGATATGGAGACCCTGCTGGATTATCTATTTTAACCCCATCCAGGAATACCATTAGTGGTTCGTGGTTTTTGACCCAAGGTTTTATTAAAAGCGAAAACTATATAAGGTGATGAGAATCATGAAGAAGTGTGTGCGTGTGAAATGGTCGATAATAAACGAATCTCTTTTAGAGATATCTGTATGAATAAACTCTGACATATATGAATCTATGGCACACCTGTGAATATGATGATTGATCAAGATCTTTAGATCAGATGATGATTAATTCTTGGTTCAATCGACTGACGAAATCATGAAGAACGTATAAGGGTTGTGAATGAAGACTTCACTCTGAAGTATATCTGTTTGGAATAGGTAACAGATTGCTGAATTAAGGATGCACCTCTGAAGAAAATAAATAAATCTGGTGGCCTGCAAGGTATGTTGTGTGGAAGCTATTTGATCCAGTTTGAATATTGATGAAACATGGTCCGTAGTAGTGCTGAGGGTCGAAGCCTTCAGTTAGGAGGTAGTAGCTCCCTTCCAGGAGAGGCTAGTAAATAAGAGCAAGGGGTCATAGCTCCCTTCCAGGAGAGGCTGGTAAACGAGAGAAGGTTGTAGCCATCTGTAGGTGGGTGCTTGCGTGCTAGTATAAGTCTGCACCAGCATATATTGTAAGAAGTTTTCTCTATAATAAATATTGAAGACTGAGATTATGACAGCGGTGGTTTTCTCCCGAATTTGGTTTCCACCTTAAATCCTGGTGTTCATATGTGATGTTTATGTTTGTTATGTTCATGCTTAATCCTTATCTGATGCAATGCTCAAAGTGAAGACATAATAAGATATCTGAACATACATGATGGATGCAGTACTGTAACATATGGTTTTAAGAGAAAGAAAAGAAAAATTGTTCAGCCCTAAATACTGATTCACCCCCCCTCTCAGTATTTTTTTTCAACAATTGGTATCAGAGCAGGTCCTTCTGAAAATGCTTAGCAACTGGAAGGAAGATCAAGCAAGATGAGCAATCAAGATGGAACAACATCTATCGGGCGTCCGCTCTTTAACAAAAACAATTTAATCTTCTGGAAAACAAGGATGAGATCCTATCTTCAGTCTCTGGGAGCAGAGGTATGGGAAATTGTTGAAGGAGGATATCAATATCCAGCTGCAGTACCAACAGATCCAACGAAAAGAAAGAATTATGGAACAAATTCAAAGGCAGTCAATGCTCTATTGGGAAATCTAACTGAATCATAATTCATCAAATTCATGCAGCTGAATATAGCCAAAACAATATGGGACAAAATAATTCTAAGTTATGAAGGTGATGCAAAAGTAAAAAGTGCTAAATTCCAAACTCTCAGAATTCAATATGAGAATCTAAAAATGGATAATGAGGAGAGAATTGCCAATTTCTTTTTACGTCTTGATGATATTGTAAATCGTATGAGAAATCTGGGAGAAACAATAACTGAATCTACCTTGGTTGAGAAAGTCTTAAGATCACTAACAACAAAATTCGAGTCAAAAGTCTCCGCTCTTGAAGAAAATCAGGATCTTCAAAATCTTACTCTTGTGCAACTTCATGGCATACTAATTGCATATGAAATGAGAAGAGGAGGACCATCAGAAGTCAAAGAAATAGTCTTTAGAACCTCTACAAAAGGGAATGAAGTAAAAAAACCAGAAGGATCAGGATATATCTCAGAAGAAGATGAGATAAACTTTGTAAAGATACTTCAACTTGGCACAGGACGGTTCAGAGGTAAGCTTCCTTTCAAATGTTTTGATTGTGGAAGAGTTGGTCATTATGCTGCTAAGTGTTCTTATAAAGAAACACATAAAAAGGGAAAGGAAGTAGCAAAAAGGAATAAGAATCGTTTCAGCACTAGAAAGAGTTACTATACTCATGAAGATAGTGATGGGTTATCTGATAGTGAGGAAGAATGTGAACAAGATCTTAGACTTCTCATGGCATTCGAAAAAGAATCTAGAGAAGAAAAGGATACCTTTGTGGATGCTCTAGAAGACAGTGATTTTCTTAATGAAAACAATAAACTCAAAATTTGCTTAGAAGAGAGCAAAATAATCATAGAAACTCTGAAAAATCAACTTGAAGATAAAGAGAAACACAATGAGAAATTAGAATGTGAAGTAGTAGATCTAAGAAAAGAACTTGGGAAAGTAAAGACTCTGAATCTTATAATTTCTAAAGGGTCTGAAACCTTAGATGAGATTATCAAGGTACAACGTTCTCCTCTCATAAAGAGAGGTCTTGGATATATTGGAGAATCTTCTCAGGCATCAGCACCAAATTATCTAAAAGCAGTTACAGCTGCTTTACAACATGCCGCCACTCAGCAAGGGAACAAAGAATCTTTACAGGTAAAGCATGACCATTTCAATTCAAGAAACACTAACAGGAATGTCTTTCAAAGAAACACCAATCAACAGATAAATTCATATAGAAGATCTTATGATCGCAGAAATTTCTTCTTCAATGGACAATGTTTCTCATGTCACAATTTTGGTCATAAAGCTGTTCAATGTGTAGCATATAAAACTATTATGACAAGAGAAGCAAGAAAGAAAATGATTGATATTGAAGCAAAGAAGAATACTTATAACAAATTTTCTCCTCTTCAAAATGAAGTTGAATGCACTTATTGCAATAAATTTGACCATGAAGAATCTGAATGTAGGAGCAAAGTTCAGCCAAAATAACATGTTCCTTCAAGCTCCAAAGTATGGAAAAAGAAGGAATTACAGGTTGAAAATTGTGGCATAGCGTTATTTGCAGAAGATGAAGAAAACCAATGGTACATTAATAGTGGATGCTCAAGACACATGACAGGTGATAAAGACAAACTTCTTGCATATAGTGCTCTAGAAAAGGAAAAGAATGTTACATTTGGAAATGATACTCCTGCGGTCATTAAGGGAAAAGGGTCTGTTTTTCTAAAAGATAAGGTGAAAGCTAATGAAGTCATGTATGTGGATGGATTAAAGCATAACTTGTTAAGTGTAAGTCAAATGTGTGATCAAGGAACTAAAGTTGTCTTTAGTTCAAAAGAATGTGTGGTACGTGATCTTGATACAGGTAAATCAATTATAAAAGGAAAAGGAACTCCAAACAATTTGTATATATTGAAGAACCTCAAAGAACAATGGTATTTGAGTAAATCTTCAGAAAATTGGCTATGGAATAGAAGGTTGGGGCATCTGAGCTTCTCTCAAATCAACAAATCAAGCAAACTTAAAGCTGTTCGTGATCTTCCCAATATTACTCTACCTGAAAATATCATATGCAAATCTTGCCAATTCGGTAAGAAAACTAGCATACAATTTAATGCCAAGGAAGGATCATCAAGTAAGCCTCTTGAACTCATTCATACTGACATATGTGGACCTATGAGGAAAAAGTCACCCCGTGGTGAAGAATACTATATCTTATTCATTGATGATTTCTCTAGAATGTGTTGGATTGGACTGCTTAAACACAAAGATGAAGCATTTGAGAAATTTCAGATCTTCAAAGCACTAGTTGAGAATGAATTAGAATTAAAAATCAAGTGTCTCAGATCTGATCAAGGAGGAGAATATACATCCAAAGAATTTCTTGAATTCTGTGAACAAAATGGCATAAAAAGACAGTTCTCTGTAGCTGGCACTCCACAACAGAATGGTGTTGCAGAAAGAATGAACAGAACAATTCAACAAATGGCTAGAGCTATGCTTGATGATTTCGGAACACCTGACACATTTTGGGGAGAAGCAGCACATACAGCAGCAAACATTCTCAACAAAGCACATGTTCATGTAAATAGTGATAAAACTCCATATGAACTCTGGTATGGTAATCCTCCCACTATAAAGCATTTTAGAATTTTTGGGAGCAAATGTTTTATCAAGAATAATGATGAAAAACTTGGCAAGTTTGAACCCAGAGCAGATGAAGGAATATTTCTTGGTTACTCCTCTAGGAGTAAGGCATATAAATGTTACAATAAAAGACTTCGAAAGATTGTTGAATGTATTGATGTTGTTATTGATGAGTCTACTGCAGCCCCAAAAGAAGAAAAGAAAACAACAGATGAAGATGATGAGGACACATATCCTTCTACATCAAACAGTAATGATAAAAACAGTACACCCAGTGAAGAACCTGAAGAAGAGCTGTCTGAAAAGGCTCCATCTAGATATGTTCAAAAGAATCATCCAAAATCTCAAATTTTGTGAGAAAAGGAATCAGGTGTGCAAACAAGGACTCTTGTGGGATCTTCTAGCAATCTAGAATTTCTGTCCATGGTTGAACCTCACAGTGTCAATCAAGCTAGCAAAGATGAATGCTGGATTCAAGCCATGAATGAAGAGCTTGATCAAATTGAAAAGAATCACACTTGGGAGTTAGTACCAAGGCCTCATGACAAAAATGTCATTGGAACTAAATGGATATTCAAAAACAAGTTAAATGAGAATGGGGATGTTATAAGAAATAAAGCTAGACTTGTATGCAAAGGGTATGCTCAACAAGAAGGTATAGACTTTGAAGAAACCTTTGCTCCTGTAGCCAGACTTGAAGCCATAAGAATGTTTCTTGCTTTTTCAAGCTTCCAAAAAATCAAAGTTTATCAAATGGATGTTAAATCTGCTTTTCTCAATGGTGATATAGAAGAAGAAGTTTATATAGAACAACCAGAAGGATTCATTTTTGGAAATGATGAAAAACTTGTTTGTAGACTTAAAAAGGTTCTATATGGTCTCAAACAAGCTCCAAGGGCATGGTACTATCGTCTTGACAAATATCTTCATCAACAAGGATTTTCAAAAGGGTCTGCTGATAGCAACTTATACACAAAAACTAAAAATGATAAACTATTGATTGTGGTTGTATATGTTGATGATATCATTTTTGGAAGTAATGAAGAATCTATGAGTCAGAAATTTGCTTCTGATATGCAACAAGAATTTGAAATGTCTTTACTTGGGGAACTAACATTCTTTCTTGGCTTGCAAGTGCAACAAGCAACAAATGGCATATTCTTATCACAAGCAAAATACCTCAAGCAAATCTTGAAGAAGTATGGCATGGAAGATTGCAAACCTGTAAGTACACCAATGATAACCGGATGTAATCTCAGTTCTAGTGATGATTCCCCCACGGTGAATCAACCAGAATACAGATCTATGATAGGAAGTCTACTTTATCTCACTGGGACAAGACCAGACATCATGCATGCAGTTGGGATTGTTGGACGATTCCAAGCTAATCCAAAAGAGTCTCATCTTTAGGCTGTGAAAATAATATTCAAATATCTACAAGGAACTCAAGACTTTGGACTATGGTATCCAAAGAATGTTGATCTTACTCTTCATGCATACACTGATGCAGATTGGGCTGGAAGTGTTGATGATCGGAAAAGCACTAGTGGTGGTGCATTCTATATGGGGCCCCGGTTAGTATCTTGGTTCAACAAGAAGCAAAGCTCCATTGCCTTATCTATAGCAGAAGCAGAATATGTGGCTGCTGCATCATGTTGCACTCAACTTCTCTGGATGATGCAAACCCTACAAGACTTTCAAATCAAATGCTCACCTCCTATCTCCATTATGTGTGATAATACAAGTGCTATCAGTATCTCAAAGAATCCTGTTATGCATTCCAAGACCAAGCACATTCCCATCAAATATCACTTCTTACGTGAACAAGTGCTTGAAAAAAAGGTAAAATTGGAGTATGTTCCCTCCAAAGAACAAGTTGCTGATATATTTACCAAACCTCTACCCAGAGAAGCATTCGAATATCTCAGACAGAAACTGGGAGTAGTATCTTCCATGTAGAGGATCAAATCTACTTAAATACAGAAGAATAAATTGGTTGTGAGGTGTTTTTAGGCATCTCTAAATGTATAGGCTAAGGGGGAGCATTGGTCATATGAAAAGGATGCATTGTTGGCATTTCTATAGTCATGTTGGTCATATTATGTTTGAAGATGCAGCATGATCTCAGGGGGAGCATGGTAACTTCAGTACACATCAGATCTAACCTTATTTTTCTCCACCCTTTGCCCTTGATGTCAAATGGGGAGAGCATCATGGTGTTTTAATAATGGTTATAATCAATTTATCTATCTGATGTGATGATCAAACACCATCATGGTTGCCATCAAGTCCAAAGGGGGAGATTGTTGGCAATATGATGCAGAGTGTTGTCCTTGATGGCGACCTACTTGATGAAGTTGTCCTTGATGGAAAATGACTTGTCCTATGATGTAAATATGATGTATCTACATAGAAGTTTAGATGTAATAGAGAAAAGAAAAGTTGCAGAGAAAAAAGGTAAAGACAGGAGCAACACCTAAACTATCAATTGGCAAAATAGAAAGAGAACAGATTGTTGATGGGCCGCAGCCAAATATTGCAGAGGAGAATTAATTTTTGTTATGGGTGAAGTATTTTTGCAGAAGAAAATTGAATAAAACAACCAAAGACTTTAAATTTCTGAAAAGGGAGGACAAGTGGTCCCCACCACTTTAGCGTAAATCGCAAGATCTCAAGTTTTGTGTTTAAATGTCTTTTTGATGTGGATATTTGCGATATGCGATCATCACGCCATCGCACGATCGCACCATCACATATTACAAAGTGTTCTGCCATATGTTTGATCGTCGATTTGCGATGTGATCCCATCGCAAATCGCAAATGTTAAATTTGTGCACTTTTGTTTGATCGCGCCATTGCATATCGCACATCGCAAATGGCCGACTGCGATGTGGGCCCGGGGTCAAGGATTGAAGTCCGGGTTAAAAAAAATTCTTTGAAATTTGATTTAAAGTAATGTTACGGGGGCAGTGTAAAGTTTTAAAATAACCGAAAGGTTATATGAATATATATTACTGCTAGGTCAGCAACACTAAGCGAAGGAAAGGAATCACATGTGGAATAAACAATGAAAGCGGTTTCCAGTTCTCATCGCATTGCTCTCGACGGGCAAGCAGTATTTTAAGTTTGGGAGCGATTCCATAGACTATTCGACACGTGGCATAGGCAGACCCCTAAAACCACCAATTAAAGTGTGCCATCGCATGTTAATGTTTGACCAAAGAGGCACGAACGATAATGAAGAGGTGTGAAGATTAACCAAAGTACGGTGGGCCATTTCATGTTAACGGTCGGCATCGGAGGTCGAGCGATATGCATAATACGATGTTGATCTAGAAGCTTGCTAATCTAACAATGATCAGGCACTAGACTTGCGTGAAGTTTACTTATGGTACCGTGCGCGTATTGGATTGGCTATTGACTATATTTGTGCGTCCGGGGTCAAAGGTTTTTCATAAGATTATTTGTTTGAAAAGCGTTGATTCGAAGCGTTAACCTTAATCGTAAAGTTAAGCCCAAAAGTATTAAATTAATTATTTAACTACCAAGATCAATAGAACAGTGTGAGTTACTCAAGATATGGAGACCCTACTAGATTATCTATTTTAACCCCATCCAGGAATACCATTAGTGGTTCGTGGTTTTTGACCCAAGGTTTTATTAAAAGCGAAAACTATATAAGGTGATGAGAATCATGAAGAAGTGTGTGCGTGCGAAAGGGTCAATAATAAACGAATATCTTTTAGAGATATCTGTATGAATAAACTCTGATATATCTGAATCTATCGTGCACCTGTGAATATGATGATTGATCAAGATCTTTAGATCAGATGATGATTAATTCCTGGTTTAATCGACTGACGAAATCATGAAGAACGTATAAGGGTTGTGAATGAAGACTTCACTCTGAAGTATATCTGTTTGGAATAGGTAACAGATTGCTGAATTAAGGATGCACCTCTGAAGAAAATAAATAAATCTGGTGGCCTGCAAAGTATGTTGTGTGGAAGCTATTGGATCCAGTTTGAATATTGATTAAACATGGTCCGCAGTAGTGCTGAGGGTCGAAGCCTTCAGTGAGGGGGTAGTAGCTCCCTTCCAGGAGAGGTTGGTAAACAAGAGAAGGTTGTAGCCTTCTGCAGGTGGGTTCCTGCATGCTGGTATAAGTCTGCACCAGCATATATTGTAAGAAGTTTTCTCTATAATAAATATTTAAGACTGAGATTACAGCAGTGGTGGTTTTCTCCCGAATTGGGTTTCCACCTTAAATCCTGGTGTTCATATGTGTTGTTTATGTTTGTTCTGTTCATGGTTCATGCGTATCTGATGCAATGCTCTAAGTAAAGACATAATAAGATATCTGGACATACATGATGGATGTAGTACTGTAACATATGGTTTTAAGAGAAAGAAAAGAAAAATTATTCAGCCCTAAATAATGATTCACCCCCCCTCTCAGTATTTTTTTTCAACACATTTTCGTGAAGTAAATTTCTGAATTGAAATTACAGAAGGAAGACTAATCTAATCACACATTGTCGGGCCAAATGGATAAACACACTCTATCTACTCCATGCTTTAGCTATAATGATCTTAGTCATGCATCTAATGTTGAACTAATTATGCTTGCAAATGCACTATTTTACAACAAGGAGGAGAAATAATTAAGGTGGTTTAGGAAGGTCTTGAACTCATGGATGTAGGGTTGAAGGTGTATTTATGGTTTTGATAGGTCTGGA
This sequence comes from Pinus albicaulis, assembly GCA_034641835.2. Lineage (NCBI taxonomy): Eukaryota > Viridiplantae > Streptophyta > Pinopsida > Pinales > Pinaceae > Pinus > Pinus albicaulis. Next base: position 1,275,428,027 of record CM076581.1, on the reverse strand, counting down.
TGAGGTGGATGATGGTTTATGGGCTTAAGGAGAGGCCCAATGGTGCTGCTACAGGTGATGCCACAGGTTTCCTCTAGTTCTATAGGAAATTCCTGAATTGCTACACGAAACAGTCTGAGGGAAACATGAGGAAAAAAATGATTGAGAAAAGAACAAGGGAGGTGGAATGAAGGTGTATTTGGATGAATGGAAGGTGGCCAATCCCTTGGTCAAGCTCAGAACCTCTTGAGCATCTCGTCTTAGACTTATAGGCTTATTCATGGTGTGAAGGTGAAAATCTTAAAAATAGAGCTGAAGGAAATTTGATGAAAAGAAGGTTATTGATGGGTGAGAAATGAACCTAAGGGTGCTGGTGGAGCCCTCCTTTGATGTGCTATTTGAACCTGCAAGAAAATTACCTTTTTATGCAACAAACATAGGAAAATCTATGATGAAGGAAATGGAAAAGATGAGTTGAATATGGAAAGACAACCAAATTAAGCATTCAAACATAAATCTAACTCATTATTATAGACATGTTCATGACACTACAACAACCTAACTATTCCTTCCAAGAAATCATAAACTAAAGAGAAAATTTGGCATGTGGTGAAGATCTGCCCTCCTCAAGCTCCAATGAAATAGATGAGAGAGGGATGCTTGACACATAGGTTTCTGAGTCTATAACCTATTGTAACAACGTTTATGCAATATTAACTACAGCAAAGACAAATGGACGCAATTTAAAAATAGTTAATTGAAATGTAAGAAAACTCACTAAAATACATAAATAAAAATAGCTACAATGACATAAAAATAAGCATGAATACACAAGAGAGACTAAGTCCAATGGATTTTTCCTTAACTCACAAGATTAGCTCTTAGAAACTAAATCAGTGAAGGACAATATGAATACTCATCTTATAGAAAAACATATTCTCATTAATCATAAAAGTCTCAAAAACCTATTACAAGAGCTAAGAGTCTATTAGATTCCTTCAAATTTCGAATCCTAATGAGCTCTTTCTCATACCTATTTAACCTAGAGGGTAGCTACCAATAGCTTCATAAAAACTAGGTGTTGTGCTATTTGACTACAAGAGAAGTGGAGCTTTGCTACACTTGAGCTCCCATTTGCGTGGCTGCCTTTTATTTCGAGTTTTTGGAGGGAATATTGAGGATCCCTTGGCTTCCTTTAGGAGTTAAGGAGGTGGAAAATACCCCTAAAATCTCTCATTGCTATCTAATCCAAGCTTTAATTGCAAAATCTTCATAAAGAGTGCAATATATCCAATATTATCAAACTTTTAACCCATGTTAGGCATTGAAAATATGACAACCCTTAATCAACATCTACAATAGCCACATAAGACCATAATATAATTTAAATGTGAGAAACAAAGACTTAATAAGAGTAAAAATTTGTCAACTAACCCCTCCAATTATACGTAATGATAGAGCTCATCATCACTGCCCTACCTAATGGTTGCTCAACCTTTCATAAATTTAGTCCTCCTTCTGTGTCTCTTTCAATCCTTTAGTGGACCCTCTGACTTCCCATGTAAGAAGTGTGAAAGTCCCTTCATGAGGGTGAAATCTATCATTATTTTTTTCTTCCTCCCATTATTTGTTCTTCTCATCTTGGTTTTTCCCATCACTTAGTCCCACCATCAAGGTTGGACTAAGTTTCAAACCAAGCCACTAAAGCTTCCTAGCATGCATTTCCCTCTTTTATAGTGGTTCCCTTTCTAGAGCACTTATAAATATTTTGAGTGTGTTGTATTCTATGTTTATGAGACTATGAGGGAGGCTATTCCATATCCATTGACTAGCCATTATGCATTCATCTCCCAACAACCTCGAAACATCATCAAAATTGGCCATGCCTTGTGCTTGTGTGCTAAGGTCCCTTTTTGTAAGTGTGTCATCCTTTTTTGTCTTAAGATGGTTGTTGATGACTCCCCTAGGGTTGAATATTTATTCCCTAATGCGTAGAGGCTCCTTTTTTTTTTTTCTCCTCGTGACATTTCTATAATGTCCTCAGTTTCTATGCTTTTATTAGACATTTGAACAAGTCGAAAAAGGTACAGGAACCCCAATGGAAAAAAATTATGTGGATTTATTTTATTATTTCAATTTAATAAAATAAAATGGAAATTAATGTGAAAAGACTATATTATGATTAGAGATTTGGGAACCAAATCCATGAGGATGGATAAAGTTTATAAGACTTTCCCAATCTTTCAAAAATCCATGGAGGAAATAAATTAAATATTAAAAAATAGATTGGAGATAAAAATATAAAAAACTACTCGAGTAAAGAGGAAATCACTGGGAAGAGGTGGAATAAAGCTAGAAAGCGGAAAAAATAGCTTTAAAGTACTTTTGTGGAAGAAACAAAAGGAAAGACTAGGCACACAAGAAAGAAACATCCTGATTTAACTAGATGCACTCAAGGGAAATAGGCTAAGGGGAAAGAAAGCTTAAATAAACAGATTCAGGATAAACAAGAGGTTGTTTGTTGCTGGAGAATTTGATCTCTATTCGGGGGGAGCTGTAGAGAAAGAGCTCAAAGGTTGGGTGGAACATAGTCTACCTTAAGTGGTATGTACTAGTTAATTTCATTTTTAAATTATACTTTAGTTCTGTTATGAGTTTGTTGAGGAAGTAAACTAGTATAGATATATATGAAATTTTGAATCTAAATATGATTCTATGTTGTGGAATTAAGGTGAATTAGAAATAAACTTAGAAGGTCTGTACATTGAACAGAATTGACTATGATAAAAATAATCTATCCCATGTTGTTGTACAGACATAACTGTGTAGAGGACTAACTCTCATAATGTCTAAACATGGTATAAGGTTTCAATCTAAGGTTAAGTAACTCACAGGAAATTGATATTTCATTAAAAAATCTATTCTAGTATTATGTTACCAAGATGTAAATTATATTATGAAACAATTTCTAAGTAGAAATAACTATGCATGAATAATAAATCAATTCATAGTATAGTTAAGAAAATTCCTATACTATAGCATAATTGAGAAAGATAAATCATGAAGTAGGAGTTACTAGAGATGAAAAATATATATGTATATCTTTAGGATGTATTCCTACATTAGTATTGGAAGTGAACTTATATCTGAAATGAAAATACTATGTTGGATTTCCAATAATATTGTTTATACAGTACATTGAAAAACAGTTATAAGTGATAAGTCCATATAGTTAGTTTCTTGTATACGTTTTCGGATCATAAAAATTGTACAATTTAAACAAGAGCTGCTTATAATAAAAGTTTACATAGAGTCAACTCTGCCCCTTTACATGAAAACTGTAATGTCTCTTTGCAATTTTATGCATAGTTGAAAATGAGAAAATTCAATAGGTAGCTGAACCAACCTATATAAAAATAGTCTCCGTATTATGAGAAAATAGAAAAAGATATCGATTTACACCAATCCAAAAGTAGGTGACATATAGTTATGCATGCCAGAGACAAAATCAAATTGAGATTCTGATTAAGACGGGTAGAGACAAATAAATATAAAATAATGAAGGCTTAAAAGCAAAAGAATTAAACCATTACCTTAAGTATAACATTTAAATATTATGACTGTAGTCATAAAAAGGAGACACAGTTAGTTAGGATAATTTCGGATTGTACAAGTTGAATTAAAAATTATAAATAATATTTAGTATGACAGAATCTCAGTGTATAAGAATTAACCATGTATGCATATACAGTAGTCCAGAAGGTTTGTTGTTCATCTACAGGAGACTGACTTAACCCTTTAATCATTGAGATAAAAAAGAAAAATATAATCTTACGTAAATATAACTATATAAGTATGTAGAATGATAAATTGGGGAAACGTTGTGAGGAATCACAGAGAGTAAAGTCTAAATTCGAGTAACTTAGATGAAACTAGAAAGCAAAAATCGATGTGGAGAAAAAACGAAAATTTCGCACAACAAAACCTAGCAAGGAATTTTCACTAGTGAATCCACGAAAACTTCAGTCGTTGAAGGAACATGATAAACTTACCCAGGTAATAGAAATCAAGTGTCTAACGAGAACAAAGGAGAGATGGACTTACTGGAGGTAGAGTTTACCATCGCACTAAACACCGAGGAGCACCAGGAGGTTGTCTAGTTTTCCAACTATGTTTCAATAAACACTGTAAGAACATATTGATAGATAGAAATTTCATACAAATAGTATTTTTACGACATATAGAAATATATTAAAACCTAGAAAACGACATTTCCATCCTGAAATTAATGCAGGTAGGAAATGTCTCAGAAGAAATTCCCAAGTCATATACAGTTATGGGAAACTCTAAAACTCTGTGTATTGAGAAAAAAATAAATAGAGTAAACTAATACCGAAATCTCTGTGAGTGAAGAGCACAACGAATATTGGAGAAACGAAAAAGTGTAAAAAGACAATATAATCAAATACCGTCCATCTATCACTCATAGCTACATTGGAATGTTCACAATCCCTTCGTCTTCCAAAATTGGTGTAAAATGAAATAAAGTAAATCATAGACAAATAAGCAACCACGAATGCCATAACAGATTGATTCTACTTACAAGATTATCGCTACAGGAATGAACGAGTTTAACCATTTCGTTCTGGGCATATACACAAAGAAATTCACTGAATTAATATAGTAAATATGGATGAGGTTATAGTCACATCTTATCAATCAATACATTATTATATGACATGTGTTAGGATACTTTAACTCGGTCGTTCTTGCATTGACAGGTTTCAAGTAGATCAAACCAAACTAATGCTCATAAATTAGCTACAAAATACTCACTGATTAAATTATCTGGAGAATATAATTATTGCTTCAGTGTAACAGTAATCAAATTAATTATAACATTTAGGCGAGTTTAATTATTGTGTGGTGTAACGGTAGTTAAAACACTGATTAAATTTACAGTCCAAATATAATAATGGTTTTTGATATTATTAACAACCAAATTTGAGAAATGTTTTGATAGAGAGCTACAAAATATGGACAATCTTTCGAAGCAGCAATAAACCCATCCCTGTACGTTGAGTTTTGACACCACCACCTTCAAACATTTTATTACATTATTATTTCCAGACATGAGAGTGGTTATTAATAACATTGTTGTATACATTGAGGTAGGGACTTATTCAAATGGATATACATGCTTTGAATGTACTAAAATTAAAATTAGTAATCGTGTAAGTTGCTTTTAATTTATGTCACAGCAATAAAATTAATAACTACATAACTTTAATAATAAAGTAATAGAAATTGGGTCAATATTTTCGTATCATTTAAAGATCTATTATGCATTAAAATTCTATAATGGTTAGTAAACTTTAGAATTGATGTTTTTTTTTCAATTGAACATTTAGAATTTAATGGTTAGTAAACTTTGGAATTGAAATTTTTTTTCAATTGAACATATAGTTCTATATTTTTATGTTGGTGGTTATTCAATGACGTCGATTCTTGAATGTGGAGTGATATTTTTATGTTCGTGGTTATTCAATGCGATAGATTCTCCGAAGTGTAGAGGATATTTCAAGGGATTGGATTTATGGTTGAATTTTTATGAACAATGGTGTTCAATTTTATATTAAAGATAAAACAAAAAAATCGTTATAATAAATCACAAGTATATATTTAAATTAATTTATATTAAATTATTGGTTTAAATATGTAATTGATAAATTATAATATTATAATGTTTAATTTTTCAAATTATATTTATAATTTTTTGTTATAATAAATTAATGTGAAAGATATTTATTTCTTAGTTTGTAGAATAATGTCTTTTTCTTTAACATTTTCCCCATTTATCTAATCTAAATTTGGAGTCCATTTAGAGTTTGAGTTCAGTTGAGTCACTATGACTTGAATCAGCTGTAATATTAGTAGTTTAGTTCAGTGTATATATTTGAAAAGACTAAATTTAGTGAGTTCATAAATCATACTAACTAAGAGTCTAAGAGGGAGATCATTTAAAACATCTTAGGTTTCCCAATTTTTCTTAACTTAATGGGGTTCTATGGAATGAGTTGATTTTGGATTAAGAGGATAATTTAAGCTTTTAATGGCTTCACTTGTAATGATATTGATTGGGTTCTTAGAAAGGGGTTTATATGAAAGTGAAAAAGAGAAAATACATCTTAGAATCACAGTATGAGAAATTATTAATCACAATAACATTTCCCTTATTTTTTCGTAAAAATTATAATGTTAAAAGAATAATGCTAGGTTTGTTGTTAAAGCTCCATATGCATTGAAAAAATTATTTTTAAGGATTATATATGTGTAGGTTAAAATCATGGATAATTCTACTATATCTCTGATGCATCATGCATATTCCACTAAAGACTCATGAATTAAATGTCTCCAAAGGTTATGTGACGTGTAATGAGAGAATTTTCTTTGTTTTTCTAGGTGGTGTTATGTGATGTGTAATGAGAGAAAATTAAATATTTTTTCTAGGTGGTGAATGGAGGGAGGTTCAAGGTTTGTCAAGGAACGTTAACAATGGTTGACTATATTGAGGTTGGAAAATGCAGAGAATGATCCAATGGAAGAATAGGGAGGGCAATAAAAGGGGTTGGGGCAAATAACACTACTTAGAATTAGGTTTGAGCTAATAAAAAAAGGAAATATTAGGAGGGATGGCGAGTAACCATCATGCTTAACCAAAATAAAATAGGTGGATGGATCGATGTTGAACTCAAATAAATATTGAGGAGAAGCCCTTGATTTCTCTAACAAGGAAATAGATAGAGATGTTGTGGGATGCCCAGATAGGAGGGAATGACAGAAGGATGAATGAGGATCAATATCAAACTTTAGTGCTTACAGTATTCTCCTCAATGTCATCCATTAGATAGTTAAAGGGAAACATGAAGGGCAAGAGAGTGAAGGAGAAATTATGGATTTAGGTGGAGGAGACATAGGAGATGCCAACATTTCTGTGGAACATTCAAAGCTATATATTTTGATAAGTTCGATTTAAATCCCAAATGTTAATATTGATTTATAGATAACATTTTCGATGTTTTTCTCCAAAACCTCCTAGCATTGAAATGATTTATTAACCATATTAACATATTCCCCCCCCAAATTCAGTTTACTAATGTAACATTAAATGATAAATCTTCCCATTTCCTCAATATCCTTTCGCTAATACAACTTGATGGAACCTTAACCGATCAAGTTTATAAAAAAAAGACTCATATTGATGGGTATTTTCATTCCCATTCTAACAAATACCCATACCAAAAATATGTTGATCAAGTGGATCTGTAAAGTGATCAAAATTAAACGTGTTCAAAAGTGCTCAAAATCGGTGCCAAAACGTAGATCTCGTCCCCCTAAATCCAATGGACCTTGAATCACTTATAATCGATATCGTATGCTCCTCATATCACGTTCTAATGATTTTCCTAAACAACTAAACAATTTGCAGGTTTGATGTAGGTACATTGATTAGGAAGTCCGTACGCTGACTGGGCAGGGTGGCTATGTTTCTAAGGCCAATGAAAATATTCCAAGTGGCCTCTCTGTATTGCTTCGAAGCTATTGTGTTTTTATTGTTAGAATTTGTGGTTTATGTGGCCTAATGAATGGGAGCCATGTGGGCCAATGGTGGGTAGCGAGGTGGTCTCCCAAGGGTTGACCAATTTTTTTTTATTGATGAGCAAGTCGTAAGTTGAATTGAACACGATACGAATGGAGTTGTAGCACAAAGCCTTATCGCTCCATTTTGGGGTGGATCTTAACTACTATAGTTCCAATATTGTATTTAAGGTTTCGATAGTGCGAGTATGGGGGACAAGGTCGAGTTTAAGTTGTGGTCCACAGTCACTGAGGGCTTGGGTTTAACCCCTACCCAAAGCCCTGGTAACACACATACCCAACCAGACTTGAGCATGGGGTTTGTACACCCCAATAACACAAAAATTTACCATGATTTAGGTGTGGTTAATACACCCCAATGGTATGATAACTCAACCTTGGTTTGTGAGTAAGGTTAATTAGTTGGTGTGGGGTTGCGGATCCATTGGGAGAGAAGAGGGAACGTGTCCCAATTTCTCCCACTAACAAGGGTCATTGGGAATTTAAAGAAACCGTCATTTTGCATCGAATTTGGTGAAAATATCATCGACGGCAGGAGAAATTGTTGCTTAGTTGTTCCAGAAAAGGTAAATTCGTAGAACTGTTAGAAGTTCAATTCAGTTTGTAGAGTAGTTAGCAAAAAAAATTCTCTAGAGCATAACATCTTCAGTTTTTGCCAAATTGAGCCCACGAAGAGGCCAAAATTGTGTTTTTTATTGTTCTAGAGCCATTGGAGATATTATTTTTTCATTATGATCACTTTAAATGCATATAATCACATATTTGAGAACTTAATGAAAGAAGCCCAACATTGGATGATGGAACAGGAGATGTAGCCTAGGAGGGGTGAACTCCTCCATCATTTTGTTGTCTTTTGTTACTTTATATGAAATTATTGTCTCTATTTTAATGCTGCAAATTCAGTTAAAAATCATTAACTGATATGCTTTTTAAAATTGAATAATTTCATAAAAGACATAAAATTTACTTTCACACTTCATCAAACCATCAATTTTATAAATATAGATCAATTTAGTATCAAAGCTTTGGTTGTTTTCAAGTTTTAATTTTGTTGCAAGTGTTTTTTGATGCTTACAAGTTTCAAGTTCAAAAGAGGATAAGGGAATATTGTGGGAACAAGTCCTCAAGGTAGTTCATGGAGAACACATTTGCCTCAAGGTTGACCTAAAGTGTCACCTAAAGTCTCACAAGTCATGGCACATGAAGGAGGTTGTGACACTATGTTTGAGGTTAAGAATACTTTAATAAAATCATTATTTGAAATGACTAAAATGGTGAGATTTCCTTATGAGGAAATGAACAAAAGGTTTCAAGGAGAGAGCTAAAATCCTCCAGGAGGAAATGGAGACAAACCTCCAAAAGGAAATGCAGGGAAAGGTGACAAACTATGTCTACCTCCACCTTTTCTTACACCTCGTTCTTCACCCTCATCTTCTTCTACTTAATCTAGTTCACAAACACCTCCACATTCTCCAGAGGGACATGGTAAAACAATTTTGTTAAAACTTGACATAGATTTTGAATTTACTATATTTAATGGAGAGTTAAAGGTTGAAACATTGAATAATTAGGTTCGTCAGGTTGAAGTGTATTGTTGGATACAAAGAATCAATGATGATGAGACCAAGATTAAACTTTCTTCTCTAAGGTTGGAAAGTGTAACACTCATTTGGTGGGAGCCCAAAACTCAAGAAGATCTCAATAAAAGAGGTAAGATTATAACTTCTTGGAATTATTTTCTAGCTGCATTAAAAAGACATTTTTATCCTTTAACATACACAAAAAAGGTATAATGTATTGAAAAAACTATAGACAAGCTAAGGGTCAGAGTGCGAAAAGTTATACCCAAGAGTTTAGAATAATATCTTTGATTTTGGGTGTAGATTTATCCTCTCAAGACACTCTACTCAAATACGTTGGTGGTTTACATAGTTACTCGAGACACCCAATTCTCATGTTTAGCACTACGAATTTGAATGAATTTTGTGTACAGGAAACTTATTAATAAGCAAGAGGGAATAATGTTCCCCAGGAGAATAATAAGAATCCATTCAAGAATGGAGACAAAGGAAAGGAGAAATTAAAAGGCAAGGGGAAAAAGAATGCTTCCATCAAGATGACTAAAAATACGCATGTAAACATTGTTCAAAATAAATCCATGATGATGACCATTTTTGGAAACTGCATCCTGGGATGAGACCCAAAACGTTTAACAAAAAAGAAACGCAAAATATGGCTGCAACTACACAACATGGTTTAGGATATGATTCTGGAGATAAAACAAAGATCACAGACATGGGATGAAAGTTAAGGACTCTATTTCAAGTACTATTTCTTAAAGTAACCTCAATGAAACTCAAAATGATAAAGAAATAATATGGCTTTTCCATATTATATTCATCTCAAAACATAAAAAAAATAGGCACTTTGTTTGATATTCGATCACAAGCCAACCTCATTTAAGAAACCCTTATTGGGGAAACTCAATCTGGAAACCATTCCTCATCCTAAACATTATCGTTTGAGTTGGGTATGTGAAAATGAAAAATTGCAAGTTACAAGAAAATGAAAATTGAAATTTTCCATGGTAGAACTTGATGTAGTTCCACTTGACATACGTGGTATTGTTTTTGAAAGCCCATATATTTATGATAGAAAATCCATCTTTCATCTCCATGAGAAAAAGTATCATTTGTTTAAAGATGTGATTGAGTATATCGTTAGAGCACATTCCAAGAAATTGAATTTATTTATTGTGAATGTGGGACGAATGAAGATGATTGCTAATTATAGAAATAATATTTTACTTTTGATGATGAAACCCAAAAATAATGTTGAGAATGAAGCCTTCCATGGATGTGATGCAAGATTAAAATATGATTTGATTGAGGTTGTTAACATCTATGATGCGATGTTTCAGGAATCTAAAAGATTTCCTCTTAAAATAGGAATCCAACATGAGATCTAATTGTAGCAAGATTTTCCTCTTCCAAGCATTGGCATGTACATGATGCCACTTATAGGGAATGCAGAAATCAAGAAACAAATCCAAGAGTTGCTTGCTAAAGGCGTCATTAGACCAAACACATCTCCATGCAAGTCACCTATTGTTTTATAGGAAAAGAAGGATGGTACATGGAAAATGTTTGTGGACTTTAGAGCCTTGAAAAAAATCATGGTAAAGAACCTTTACCCTCTTCCTCAAATTGATGATTCACTTGATCAACTGAAAGCTATTTTTTATTTCACTAAGTTGGACTTGAGGAGTGGCTATCATCAAATTAGGAACGTTGACAGAGACTTTTGGAAGACAACCTTAAGAAATAAGAAGGTTTGTTTGAGTGGTTGGTTATGCCATTTGGGCTTTGTAATGCTCCTGCTATATTCATGCAGGTTATGAATGGTGTTTTAAGGCATTTTCTTGATGATTTTGTGATATTTTACTTATATGACATATTAATTTTCAGTAAGACTCGTGAAGATAATTTCAAGCATATTAGGAAAGTTTTATATGTATTAAAGAAAGAAAAATAGTTTTAAGGATGTCTAGATGTGAATTTGGGAAAAAATCTTTAGTATACTTGGGTGATATTGTTGGAGGGGGTGAGTTGAATATATATCCCTCAAAGGTCGAAGTTGTTTTGAATTGGCTAGAACCCAAGAATGTAACAGAGGTTTGAATATTATTAGGAACATCCAAATATTGGAGAAAGTTCATTTCTATATTTTCTTACATTGTAGCTCCATTACCTGCATTGACAAGTGTAAAAAAAGTGTTTCAATTGGGAGGAAAACAAAACAAAACCTTTGATGCATTGAAAAAAAGAATCAATACAACACCAGTGGTTGCATTTTCATATTTGAGACAATCATTTGAGATACAAACCAATGCAGGTAACTATTCCATGGGATCGATTTTTATTTTATTTTATAACTTTTAATGGTGCAGTGATTAACTATCCTAGATATGACAAAGACTTTTATGCTTTGGTTCAAAGTGTGAAAAAATGGAAACATTACTTGATGGGTAAGGAAACAATCATTCACACAGACCATCAACCTGGTGAGCCATAGTATTGCACTATGAATGTTGAAACTCCTAGAGGCTACTTTAATTTACTTTATCAACCTGAGGTTTGTACAAACTTGGAGGTGACAGTACTATATACATATCATATGCATTCTACTCATGCGATCCTCTTCTGAGTCCTACGAAAGGGTGTTATTTCTAGGGTTTTTGAGCGAAGTATGTCACACTTCCAAATGTATACCTAGAGCTACAAGTGATTCAAACAATTACTCTATCAGAAATAAAAGAAATATTCTACAACAAGAAGTACATCTAGCTACAATGCAAGGAACAAAATCTACGAATTAAGCTATGACAAGAAATGGAATCACACTAGGCATCTTCATGAAGTAAACTTCTGAATTGAAATTGTAGAAAGAAGACTAATGCAATCACGCTTTTCTTTGCCAAATGGCTAAACACACTCTCTCTACTTCACGGTTTAATTATCATGATCTTACTCATGAATCTAATGATGAACTAATTATTCTTGAAAATGCACTATTTTACAAGAAGGAGGAGAAAGCATTAAGGTGGCTTAGGAAGGTCTTGAACTCATGGATGTAGGGCTAAAGGTGTATTTATGGTTTTGTCAGGTCCGGATGAGGTGGGTGATGGTTTCTAGGCTTAAGAAGAGGCCCATTAGTGCTGCTATAAGTATTGCTACAAGTTTCCTATAGTTATATCGGAAAGTCCTAAATTGCTCCAGGAAACAATATGAGGGGAATATGAGTCCAAAAATGATGGAGAAAAGAATAGGGGAGGTGGAATGAAGGTGTATTTGGATGAATTAAAGGTGGCCAACCCCTTGGTCAAGATCATAACCTCTTGAGAATCATGTTTGAGACTTATAGGGCTTTTCACGGTCTATAGGTGAAAAAATGAAAAACAGGGTTGAAGGCGATTTGATGAAAATAAAGTTTTGATGGGTGAAAAATAAACCTAAGGGTGATAGTGTAGCCCTCCTTTGCTATGCTACTTGAGCCTGCAAGAAAATTATTTGTTAATGCAACAAACATTGGAAAATCTATGATGAAGGAAATGGAAATATGAGTTGAATGTGGAAAGAAAACCTACTTAAGCATTAAAACATAAATCTAACTCAGTATTATATACATGTTCATGACACTACAACAACCTAACTATTCTTTCCAAGAAATCATAAACTAAAGAGAAAATTTGGCTTGTGGTGAAGATCTTCCCTCCTCAAGATCCAATGAAAGAGATGAGAGCGGGCTACTTGAAACATAGGTTTCTAAGTTTATAAGCTATTCTACCAAAATTTTTGCAAGATTAACTACAACAAATACAAGTGAAAGCAATCTAAAAACAATGAATTGAAATGTAAGTAAACTAGCTAAAATACATATATCAAACCAGGTACAATGACATAAAAATAAGCATGAATACAGAAGAGAGACTAAGGCCAATGGATTTGGCCCTAACCCATAAGCCTAGCCCTCAGAAACTAAATGAATGAAGGAAAATCTCAATAATTATCTTATCCCAAAAAATATTCTCATTACATAATAATAAAAGTCTCAAAATCCTATTACAAGAGCTAAGAGTCTATTAGCTTCCTTCAAAGTTTGAATCCTAATGAGCCATTGCTCATCCATATTTAACCTAGAGGGTAGTTACCAACACCTCCCTAAAATTGAGGTCATGTGTCCTATTTGACTGCAAGAGAAGTGGAGCTTTGGTGTAGTTGATATCCCACTTGCATGGCTGCCTTTTATTTCGAGTTGTTTGAGGGAATATGGAGGATCCCTTGGCTAATTTTTGGATTTAAGGAGGTATAAAATCCCCCTACAATCTCTCCTTTCTACCTACTCCAAGCTTTAATTGCAAAATATTCATCAAAAGTGCAATATCTTCAAGGATTATCTTGCATTTAACCCATTTTAGGAATTCAGATTATGAGAAGCTTTAATCGCCATCTACAATAGCAACGTAAGACCATAATACAATTTAAATGTGTGTGAGAGAGAGACTTAATAAGGCTAAAAATGTGATAATCAGCACCTCCAATTATACGTAATGATGGAGCTAATAATCACCCGCCTACCAAATGGTCTCTCATCCTTTGAGAAACTTAGTCCTCCAAATGCATCTCTTTCAAAGATTTAATGGACCCCCTGATTTCCCAAGGAAGAAGTCTGGGAGTTCCTTCAGAAGGGTAAAATCCATCACTCTTTTTTTCTTCCTCCCATTATTTTTTCTGCTCATCCTGGTTTTTCCCATCACCCAGTCCCACCAGCAAGGTTGGACTAAGTTTCAAACCAAGCCACTGAATCTTCCTAGCATGCATGGGCGTCTTGTAAAGTGACGCCCTTTCTAGATCACTTCTCAACATTTCTGGTGTGTGGTATTCCATGTTTCTAAGACTATGAGGGAGGCTATTCCATCTCCTTTGACTAGCCATCATGCATTCAGATCCAAAAAACCTAGAAACATCATCAAAATGGGCGATGGCTTGTGCTTATGTGTTGAGGTAATTTTATGCAAGTTCATCATCATTTTCTATCTTGAGATGGTTGTTGATAACTCCCCTATGGTTGAATAGTTCTTCCCTAATGTGTAGAGGCTCCCTGTTTTCTCTCCACATGGCCATCCTTAATTATTGTTCTCTAGCTTCCTGATTACCCATCCAAGAGGCTAATGGCATTAACTGCATGTCTCCCATTCTAGAATTAGGGTCCCAAATGTTCAACTCTATCAACATAAGATTGTGCATGTATAATTTTTCCATCTTTTCCTTGTTTGTCATACTTGACTAGTTACAAAAATCAATGAATTGTCTGCAGTTATGAGAAGGTAATGATCCATGAGAGGCTAGTGTCCTGATTTGAAATAGGAGCCATTGATATTTGAGGTAGAATGCATAGGAGTTTGATGGGTATCTATGTCAAATGGCCTCCATGGAAAAATATTCCATCATGGCCATTTGTTCGTCTTTTTTCTAAATTTGACCTTGCAATCTTACATTATCTGCTTTGGCTTCTTGAAGCTACTCCTTCAACGTGGATTCTCTCAGCCTAACACCAGATAAATCCCTTTCCAACTCAGTCACTTTTTCATCCATGACCCCCATGTCATGCACACCTTTGGTTGTCGCAATATTCATTCAATTATGAGTGTGTGCCCTCTCCTCTTCCAACTGATAGAATAAAGGTAGTGTAAACTTATGAGTAATCAATCTGCCCCCTTCAAGAAATGTATAGTAGGAGATGAGATTTGGCTGAGGGATAGTGTGTGACATTATTGATACAACTTTGGGGATATGTTTTGGTTAGGTAGGCTCCTCCTTGTCATCTTTCTCTTCCTCCACTTTTGAATCTTGCCCTCCATATTGTGCTTTTTTCTCAACTTCTTAGGCCTCTTACCCATCCATGGGTGTATTTTCTCCCTCATTTAAGGATTCTTTCTCTGGTATTGGGCCTGTTGTAGTTTCATTTAGAAAAGATGTAGTTTCTTGTAGAAAACTTTGTTTTTCCCGTGGAAAACACTATATTGCTTTTTTTTCCCTTTTTTCTATCTTTTGAGGGTCTGTGGGGGTTGGTAGATGTGTAGGGGATGCCAACCCTATTGAATGTCTTCTTAAGTAGGTCATAGGGGTCCTCACAGGTGAGGTGACCTCTTCAACCTTTCCTTCTTCTATCCTTATTTCATCATCCTTCTTCGGTGACTCATCAATGATAATAGGGATTTTATTTGGAGTTTTTGGTTTACCCTTCCTCACCATTTGGTTCTTCCTAGTCTTGAAATACATGGGTGTTTGTCTCTTCCTATTATCTTTCACTGGTGATCTCAAAGTGGCTAGAGTAGGAACCACTTCCCGATATGTTATCTCTGGTGATATGCTAGTGTGCTGAGGATAGGTATCAATGCCTAGCATAGGGTCAAATACTATATTCTCCTTTGTCTTCTCTTCCGTATTCCCCTTAATCTCTTCCTTCTCTGTTTCATTTCCCTCCTTTTATTTCTATTTCTCTGGTTCTAATATCTCTATGTTTTATGCTTCAACCTCGATCTCTTATTTTTATTAATCCTCAACCTCCTCTTCTTCTTCTTCTACCTCCCTCTCTTTAAGACTAGAGGTAGAGGTTTGTCCTATTTGGGTGGATATGAAGGCTTAATCCCTATCCATGTCTATGAATTAGGACCAAGACACAGGGAGGTTTGATTTTCTCAGAGCATCACTCACTATTAGTTTGATAAGGCCATGATGAGCCAAATGCTGGTATTTCATTTCCCTCGCCTTTTTTCTCATGTCTATTACTTATTTCAAGAGAAAATGAGGGATAATCAATATTTTTTCTATACAGAGTTCTCTTGAAATATAAGTTCATTCAACAACCTAAAATGGTATGCATAGACTACACTAAGTATGCCTTCACAGGAAATGAATTTCATGATATGGAAGGCTACTTTATCTGAGGGTTATGGAAGGATTTCTCTCCTCACTCCATTATTTTCCTTAATGAGCTCTTCTCCTGGCATCCTTTCCTTAACCCACTTGAATCCTAAGGGAAAAGTGGTGATTCCACTTATTATTTTAGGTGAAGTGTGAAGGCTAGGTCCCTAACCATAGCTATGGATCTCTCCTTTGAGTGTGATTGTAGAGCCACTGAGAACTCTCAATATATCTCCTCATGAGAACCCTTCAGAAGCTCGAAGAAATCTAGCCATTGGTGGTTCCTAAAATTATCCATTACTTGAGGATGCAATATTTTTCTTTTTATATCAGTGGGCTCCCTTCTGTTAAATCCCCCTCCCATTTTTTTGGCTGTGATAGGAGGGTGGTAAGATGTTTTTTGTTTGAGAGTTACCTGTGAAGAGGTCTTGGAGATTATGGTCTCAAAAAAATTCATATCTCACAATTTAATTTCCAAATTATAACTGATTATGTGTAAATTCCATGGAGAAATTGCAATTCTGAAGGGTGGAAACCACTAACCTCTATCCTCTCATGTATTTTCTTAGGATATGGTGGCCTTAGGAATTAATTTCACCCAAAGGTGAATATTTTTTTCTCTCCTTATTCTTGTTGATATTCCTGTGTAGTTTACTGTAGCACTTCACTATTTCATGTAGCACAAGGGTGCATGCAAGCTCGGACTTAGCCTTCAATGATGCTCTTATATTTGATGGCTCCTTTGACTTATTATGCCCCTAATACTCTTGAAATGCTCAATGGAGTGAGTATAATGAGCCAAATCTTACCTTTATGGTATTTTTAGCAAAATTTGGAGCGGGGTGTTCACTTGTACTTAGCACGAATTTTCCTCTTTGGGATCATTTGTCCCACTCTAGTTAATAATTTCCCTCGACTCATAATCACCTCCTTGTCCTTGTTCACTCCCCCTTGACTGATTTGACTTGCTCAGGTGGCATGTACACTTGAATTTTCATTCAGTTTAACTTTACGAAGGTGGCCAAGTTAACTGGCCAACATTTTTTCTTTTTTGTCTATAAACCTCGACATTAAATTATTTTGATCATTATGAGTGCGTAGTGAGAGGTGAAGGGCCACACCTAATCCTACCTGGTGCTAGTGTGTTTCATACATGGTCTAGTGTAGGGAGCTAGATTTTGGTGTTACAGAAATGATATCTCTCTTGTTGTGTTTTTATTTTTATTTTATTTTCTGAGTGAGAAGCTTGTTTTATGAGTGAGCTGCTTATTTTTCAAGTGAGCTTCTTAACCTTTTATTTTTATTTTCTACTTGCATGTACTACATGGACTTCCTCAGGTTCCTTGGCTAGTATGTTCATTTTCCTGGGGTATATTGGTGTTCCTCTGAAGCCATCTTCTTTGACTTATCTTCATATTTTGTCCTTCCTCTACCACACACAAACTTTCTACAGCAAACTTCCAACTTCCTGTAACAACCTTCTTTCTGCTTCTTGGGGCTACAGATTTATAAGGGATAACTGAAATGGTTTATGGAGGTCATCGATGGATTTATGGAGTGAGTGGAGTGAAACGGGAGAGCTCTCATGCCAAGGTATAAAGGATTTAGCTGCTGGTGGTGCAACATAGGGTTTAGAGAGTGAATCCTTGTGCATGGATTGAAGTAAGGGTTAAGAAATATAGGTATAGGAAAAAAATAAATTATCACACTCTTTTTGAAATTTAGAAACCTTTATAAGATATTATTCTCTCGTAAATAACTTTCTTGTATAATTTACAGGGTTTCGTGTAGTGCTACAAGAATCCTGTAGTTGCTAGACTTTCTTGTAGCAATTACAGTCAAGGAAAAAAATATAGCTTTTTTTCTACACGTGAGGTGAGATGAATGAATGGGTACATGTTGGACTGGTTAATGGAGTGTGTAAGTAGAGGAGAGGGAGAAGTGAGGAAAAACTTCTCCTTTGGATCCAAAAACCATCTTTCATCAATAACCTGAAAAATAAAAAAAGTGATTGTACAAGTACCATTTTTTTCTTTTTATTTTTGTTTCTTTTCTCTTTTATTCTTCATTTATTTTTTTGAAGGCAGGTTGGCTACCTTCATAGAGGTTTTCAACCCACAATCGTGCCTTGGGCACCTCCAAGAGGTTTTCACCTAAGGATATTTTATTCTTTATTCTTTTCCTTTTTTGTTCTTTTTTCGCTCCACGGTTGCCTCATTTAGGTTTTCAACCCTAGAGTTGCCCTTAAGCGCCTCAGAGAGGTTTTCACCCATGCCTATTTTTTTTTTCTCTTTATTCTGGGAGGGGAAGGTGCTCAAAAATATGGTGTCTGCAATAACATACACCTCCTTGTTTATGGAATTTATAAATTCAGACCTAGACATGGGCGTTTTGTAACCTTTGAGCCTATAACAATTCAGAAGAAGGGAAATTCCCTCCTCAATTATGGTACTGATCTGAACTAAGCCATTATCGTAACGTTTTTCCAATTTTTATGGTTCCATCTATATTTTCATTATTTTTCCTTTGAAATCCTTGAACATTGAGTCATACATTAGCGCTTGATCTCCTTCTTGAAAGGCCTTTTGCTTAATGTGCTTGTCATGCCATACCTTCCTTTGCATCTGAATAACTTCTCTATGAAGGAGTGCTTGCATCCTGAACTCATCCAACCCAATTAATTGTAGCAACCTTTCTTTTTGGGCCTTTTTTATATCCAAGTGTAACTCAACTTTCTTCCTTAAGGTGTTGAACTCAAACTCAATTGAAAGAAAATCTTTCTTCAGATAGAACAAGTCATAAGGAGTGAACCCTAATGTTGTTTTCGAAGTACTGTTGTACGCCCAAGTAGCTTCTACCAATCTATCTATCCAATTTTTTTTATTGCTGCTCACAACCTTGGTGAGGATATTATCCAAGGCTCTATTGGTCCCTTCCACTTGGCCATTTATTTAACGGTGGTAGGCAGTGGAAGTCTTATGCTTTATCTTGTTCCTCTTCAGAATATTCTCAATTAAATGAGATGCGAATTATGCTCCCTAATTAGTGACTACCTCTTTGGGGCATCCATATTTTCAAAACACATTTTCTCTCATAAATTATGCTACCTTCTCCTCGGTTGCTAGCTTTACAGCTTTTTTTTTAGCCCACTTTGTTCAGGTAGTTAGTGCAGACTATGATATAATTTTTCTGGCAAGATGGTGAACCAATGGGCCCAATTAATTTCATGCCCCACTTGTGAAATGACTCTAGAGAAAACTGAGGGTGCAAAGCCATCTCATACCTTTTTTTATTTTCCCCCATCCTTTGGCACTGGTCACACCAGATAGTGTGTCTTCTAGCATTCTGGTGAAGGGTGGGCTAGTAGTAACCTACTTGCAAATATTTGAATGTTTCCCTTTCTACAAAAAAGTAGTCTCCACAAGGGCTATCATGACATGTAGAGAGGATGTCAAAAATTTATTTCTCTGTCACACAACTCCTGAGAATTTGGTCAGGGCCCAGCTTGAAGAGATTCCCCCCAATCTAGGTGAAAGAAGTGCTTTTCTGATGATCTTTCTCTTCTCCTTGGATTAGAGGCTAGGAGGGAACTTTTCAGCAACCAAGTAGTTAGTTATGTCAGCAAACTATGGAGAGAGTGTTGAGATAGAAAATAGGTGTTCATGCGGAAGCTCTTCATCCACCATTCCTTCCTCATCTGCTTGTAGGGATAACCTAGATAAAAAATCTTCAAAAACATTCTCCTTTCTAGCTTTATCGACAATGGTTAGGTCAAACTGCTATAATAGTAACAACCATCTAATTATTATGTAATTAACACTAGTTTTTTTCATTAAATATTTGATGGTTGCATGGTTAGTGTGTACGAAGCTCTGATAACCAGTGATTTAATTTCTAAAATTTTTTAAAGCATGGAAAATGGATAACATTTCCTTCTCTGTGATAATATAATGGGGTTCACACTTGGACAAGTTCTTACTAATGAAATAGATTGCATAATGGATTTTTTCTTGTAGCTGCCCCAAGGCTACCCCCACAAATTTTTCTAATGCATCTGTGTAAATGTGGAAAGGCACAGTCCAATTTTTTCCTCAGAGAATTGGGGAAGTAGTTAACTTTCCCTTAATAAGCTCAAAATATTCTTGAGAGAGACTGGACCAGGTAAACTCAAATACTTTTGCCAACAAACCAAATAGTGGTAAATCCAACATTAGTACATATGGTCAATTTTCCAACACTTTAGTTCGGACAGTTTTGACGTATTCTTTGAAAGTTCCCCAATTTTTCTCAATTTTTTTAATCTCTCCATGCAATGTCGCTCTTGCGACACTACCAAAAATTTTTTGCTCTTGCGACACTACACAAAAAGCATCACAATAGCGACAGTAATAAAAGAAAATTTTGCTATAGCAACAACCATGTTATGTGTGCCGGTATACAGACGGATATGAAAATACCATTTTTGAATGGTCACTTCCCCTTTGACAAAGTTAAAGTTGACTTGGTCAACTAGCATCACAATATCAATAGTTTAGCTTAAATATATAGGGCGTGTTGTAAAGATGTTTTCCGACAAATTTCTTCTAATAGCGAAAAATTTTACTGTAGTATCAATGGTTCAGAAAGGGTATATGGTATTTTGTGTAGTAAAAAAACATATATTTTTTTTTCTTTATAGGATAATTTGCATCAATGGCAAAAAACATTACAGGTGGCCGAAAACAAATTCAAGAGGGTGAAAGGGGTGATGGTAAATTCTATTGCCCTTGGAACAAATGTTGTTTGAGACATAATTTAGAGTTTTAATAGCAAGAACAACAACAACAAAAACACAACATTGTAATAAATATGGGAAAATTGATGGTGGATTGAATGACTATAACACATATTTCATTAAATTTGGAAGTTTTACGTTGATCTAGAATTTAGAACTTTAACTAGATTAAGTTTTTTCAAAATGTGGAATTATAAAATCACTTAGTTTACTAATTTTAATATGGATATTCACCATTTTTGGTGAAAAAAATATCATGGTAAACTATATAAAACAAATTTATATAAACTTACTAGAGCAAATATTTCACATCTTAATCTTGGATTCCTTACATTATATCTTTAGATATTTTTTATGGTTTGTACTAAAAGCTAAGTTTGTTAAGGTTATCTTATGAAAATAATGTTGTGTATGTTACTAAATTACTACAATTAACTTTATGAAAATAATATTGTGTATGTTACTATTATTAACCCATTTAATTATAACTTGATATAATAAATATCATGTATGTGTTAAGTTACGATTATTACTAAGACAAGGTTGACACAATTTAAAAGTCTATCACCTTTGCAACACTAGTAATATGGTTGAAGATGAAAAACCCTCTAAAATCATCCAGTTTATACTCATATTGGATTTAAATTTCAAAATATTTGTGGCACTACCAAACTTCTTGATCTTTTAACTAAACAAAATTATGATCATCTTGAAACACTTCTTTTCATGCTTTTTGAGCATAACAATAAAATTCTAAAGAATTTTACTAATATCTTTATGGATTCTTATATACCATATTTCGTCTTAGTGGATGATAACCATCATTATCACCATCATAATTACATACATTTTTTTTACTTCTAATCACTTTACAACATATTCATTTTTTCTTTAATTATAACTGATATTATTTTTCTAGAACATATTTTGTATTTTTAATTTTTAATTTAAAAGGGCACAGAACTGTCAAACTTACATATCCCCTCATACTATGTTGTAGAATGAGTCTGGCCTCTCAGCTCAATTAATAATCTCAATTACTAATCATTTTAATTATCAAAATCAATCATGAATTAGAATAGTAACAAAGTAATACAATTTGATTATTTTCAAGTATAAGAGGAAAGAGAGAAAATTGAATAAACTATTATTACAAATGTTTAGTTTTTATTCCTGGAGTTTTTAAGGATATTATATTGAAAAGAACATATTGACATTCATCTAAAACTTAGATTCCTTACATTATTTCTATTATCATGAATATTTATATTTATCTATTAAATTTGACTCGTGAATAATAGATTTTGTAAAAAAAATCTTACCTAGTATAAAGTTATTTAAAAATATATTAATATTGTGCTTGTTACTATAATTGACCATTTTAAATTAACACTAACTACTTTTCCTATGTTGAGTACAAATTTATTATACTAGTACAATGTTGGCACCACTTCAAAATCTGCAAGACGAAATATTTTATAAGTCTAGTTGTGTTGTTCAATGATCAAAATCATTTTTTTATAAATTAGAGTGAAACAAAACAAGAAATTTGATTTATATCAATTATAATAAGGAATATTAAGGAAAACTTCAAAAATTATTACAAATGTCTAAATTTTTTTGATCAAGTGTTTAAATGGTTTATATTAAATATAATACTAATTAGCTACCCCAATATTGTTTTAATAGACCAAGTTTAGAAGATGTTGGTTTTAAGTGCATTATTGAATTTGATTATGCATATTTGATATGGTGATAAGTCATGTTGGTCAAACAAAGCTTTTAAAACTGAAATATTTTATGGCACTGTCATGTCATTTGTATCACCACATGATTACATTGAAACACTAAATAATATAAAACTTCTCCAAAAATAATATGAAGAGAATATTTTATATACAAAAAATATTGAAAAGTGTGTCAAAATGTATGTTAATAGATCCTTCAAAAAAAAAAATTACATTCATGAATCATATAAACCTAATCTTAAGATATTCGCTCACGTAGGTCAATAACAACTTCTACACCATATTTATTTATCTTGGCCTTCTTGAAATGTTCTTTCTTTGGCATCCATGCCCACACTATCATATTAATTGGAATAGAGCCAAGTTCCATGTCATCAGGATTTGGTATCCAATATTGCTCTAAAAATTTTCCATTGTATTTCCTTCAAATAGGCTTCCACCAATCAACCTTTACATGAATATTCTCACTTTCATTGTCCCTAAATATATTTGAGATGGATTTTTCCATCCAAATCATCTCTCATGCATCATCATTTCCCGATCTAACTAGAAACATCTTTCCTTTCTCCACATCAATCATTGGATTGAATGTTGGATTTGGCTTGTTTCATTTGGGTCCAAAATATATTGGTTCATCTATTTCATTATAAAAATCTCCATCCATAATACTTGATATTACATGGAGTGCATTACAATCAACATCATCAATGTGCCTTGTCTTGGGCCAGAAATCCTCAGAAGATGAATCATTTTCATATATTATTCCCACTCTATGCCCAAGCTCTATATTGAATATGGATCCCTCGCCCACCTTCACTCCATGTTGTAGAAGATCTACCTTGTCTCCAATAGAAAATGTAAAAGAAACATTTGCACCTATAAACAAATGTAAATAAGATTCGCATTTACTCAAAAAATGAGCATTATACTATCAATAATATTTGAACACATGCTTAAATATTTCGATTTACGTATGTTGTGCCTCAAATCTATGATCTTCCATGGATGTATGTCC
This sequence comes from Pinus albicaulis, assembly GCA_034641835.2. Lineage (NCBI taxonomy): Eukaryota > Viridiplantae > Streptophyta > Pinopsida > Pinales > Pinaceae > Pinus > Pinus albicaulis. The sequence goes on along the minus strand of CM076581.1, from coordinate 1,275,404,366 downwards.
CCTTCATCAACATCCTCAATCAAATGTCGTTGAGTGACATCAATTATCAAAATTGCAGCATAACATGCATTAACACTTTCTCCAGCATAATAAGTTCCAGACTTTGTAGATTCGAACCTTCCTAGCCCAATGAATTGATCATTAATAAGGAGATAAAAAAAGTCCCATTTTTCCAAAATTATATTTTCCATTCTAGCTTGTACGAATTATGTAACAACAATTAAATCATAAATTGTAATTAAAAGGTTGAACCATGTAAAGTGTGATTGAAGACCATGCAATTAGAGATGTAGATAGTATCATAGAAGGACAAATATCAACTCATATCAAACCACCAAGTTCCTATTTAACTTTAGAAATGACACTTGTAGTCTTAATGCATGTGTATGAATAATTATCATAAGAAATTTGTATAAGTTGAAGAACCAAAACATGGTCCATTGGAAAATCTAAGAAACTCCAAGATTGATGCTAGATAAGATGTCTAAAAGCCCCATGAAAAGGAGAAATTATATTTTTACTTAGTGCGGATGTTTGATGTACATATCAATCTAACCCTATCTTGGGGAATATTTATGGCATGATCATGATAGTGAGGTTGCAAATCTGGTTCTAGCCAAATCTCGTAATATTCCAATTCACCCCCAAGTGTATGCTCAAATCATGCTGGATGTGGTAGAACAGCATCATGTTTTAACACCTTCTCAATTTTAACCACTATGCATCCTTTCTTTACCATATTTCCATGTGCTTTATGTCCAAACTCTGTATAAAATATGGAGCCCTCAACCACCTTCACTCCATGTTTTAGAAGATCTACCTTGTCTCCAATAGAAAAATTAGAAGAAACATTTGCACCTATAAACGAATATAAATAAGGTTAGTATTTACTCAAAAAAAAGTATTATACTATCAATAATATTTTAACACATGCTTCAATATTTTGATTTACCTATGTTGTGCCTCAAATCCATGATCTTCCATGGATGTATGTCCCCTTAATCAACATCCTCAATCAAATGTGGTTGAGTGACATCAATTATCAAAATTGAAACATAACATGTATTAACCATTTCTATGGCATAATAAGTTCCAAACTTTGTAGATTCGACCCTTCCTAGCCCAACGACTTGATCATTAATAAGGAGATCAACATAGTCCCCTTTTGCCAAAATTATATTTTCCATTCTAGGTTGTACCAATTCTGTAACAACAATTAAATCTTACATTTTAATTAAAAGGTTGAACCATGTAACGTGTGATTTATATTTTCGTAAAAACAGACAACTTTCAAAAAAGTAATATAGATGCAATAATTTAAGTAGTATGGTAGCCATATTGTATGTAATGAAACATTGTTCCCCACCATCTAGTTCCAACTACCAAAAATTACTTTTTATGCAAATTACACAAAACATATATGAAGACCATGCGATTAGAGATGTAGATAGTATCATAGAATGAAAAATAGAAGCTCATACCAAACCACAACGTTCTTATTTAACTTCAAAAATGACACTTGTAGCCTTAATGATGTGTATTAATAATGATCACAATAAATTTGTATAAGTTTAAGAACCAAAACATTGTCCATTGGAAAATCTATGACATTCCAATGTTGATGCTACATAAGATGTCTAAAAGCCCCATGAAAAGGAGAAATTATATTTTCACTTAGTGAGGATGTTTGATGTTTGAACTTGATAATCAAAAGCGAAGATAGAGGTTCTCCTCGAAATAAAATTTTTGAATGACAAATATCAACTCATCGAACCACCAAGTTCCTATTTAACTTCAGAAATGACACTTGTAGTCTTAATGCATGTGTATGAATAATGATCATAATAAATTTGTAGAAGTTGAATTACCAAAACATGGTCCTTTGGAAAATCTAAGAAATTCCAAGATTGATGCTACATAAGTTGTCTAAAAGCCCCATGAAAAGGAGAAATTATATTTTCACTTAGTGAGGATGTTTGATGTTTGAACTTGGTAATCAAAAGCCAAACTAGAGGTTTTCCTCCAAATAAACATTTTGAATGACAAATATCAGCTCATCAAACCACCAAGTTCCTATTTAACTTCATAAACTTGTAGTCTTAATGCATATGTATGAATAATGATCATAATAAATTTGTAGAAGCTGAAGACCCAAAACATGGTCTTTTGGAAAATCTAAGAAATTCCAAGATTGATGCTACATAAGATGTCTAAAAGCCCCATGAAAAGGAGAAATTATATTTTCACTTAGTGAGGATGTTTGATGTTTGAACTTGATAATCAAAAGTCAAACTAGAGTTTTCTTTAGTTCAAAAGAAAAGAAATTTCATTTTAAAAATATTTAGTCCCAATGTTAACACTCCCTACCTATACACATCTAAGGACATACTATTTAGGATGGATACAAAGGGATGTTAACTTTAGGTCCTCGAAAAGTGTAGATTTGAGTTTTCCTACGTTCTTATGTTGATGAGGAAGAATCTTATCTTATGCATCCAAACATTAGTGAAATGTTTTTTGGAAGTTCATAACTATACAACAAAATAGAGTGAAAAACAATACATGCTAAGAAAATGTGCTTGTTACTTTAAAGTTGCATACATGTGCATTGGAAGAAAAATATAGTATACCTCAATAATACATTTATTCATAAACCTCAAAATTATACAAAGATCACATTATTCTCCATGGATCAAATAATTATGATTGGATTATTGTTTTTGTGCCAAAAGCAAAGCTATACCATTATCTTTCCTTCCAACTCAAGCACAAATGTAGTGCCAACAACAACATATTTCTATATACAATTTGTTTGCACTCTCATTGATCTCCATAAATTGTTCCAAATTCAATAAAAGGGCACATCAAAAGCTATAAATCTAACCATTGTGATTATTGAGACAATGTCACCCCTGGAGCATTGGTTGCATAAGTGTAATGGTGTCTAGAAGAAAACTAGTAATCACTAGGTATCCTTCTTGCATAATCACAAATGCACTGCCAAGAACAATATCAGAGCACTAACTTTGGTTAGGGTGAAATCTTGATAGTTTTCCTTTTGGAACAAGAACAAATAAATCTAGTGCATTCTATAATTCCTTCTAACACAAATACAAGAACATTTCCAACTATAATGTTGCATTGCGAAAAAAAAACTAGCAGATGCAAGATTACTTCTATTAAAAATACAAACACATTTTCAACAATAACATTGCAATATGAAGGAAATTTAACACATTATAACCTTCCTTCTAGCATAACAACAAACATATTTCTAATAACAACATTACATTATGAAGGGAATATAATGTGTGTAGCTTTCCTTCTATCACAAGTAGAATCCCATTTCAAACAACAAAAATGCACCTCAAATGAAAGCTAACAGTCAATATCATTCCTTTTACTACAAACATAAGCATATTTCTAGAAGCAACATTACATGGTCAAATAAATCTAGCACATGCTAGATTTCCTTATAGCACAAACACAAGCACATTTCCAACAACAATAGTATAAGGCAAACGAAATCCAACACATGCTAAATATCCTTCTAGCGTAAATAGAAGCATGTTACTCACAAAAACATTGCAAAGTAAAAGAAATATTACACATTCTAGAGTTTCTTATAGCACAAACACAATCACATTGCCAGAAACAACATTGTAGGGTGGAAGATATCTAACCTATTCTTGATTTACTTCTAGCACATTACCAACAATCATATTATCCAATGTAGGTTATATTTCATTCTAGCACAAATACAAGCACGTTGCTAACAACAATATTGCATTGTGAAACAAATCTATTGCATACTAGATTTTATTCTAGTACAAACACAAGCATGTTGCTAACACCAATATTGCATTGCAAAATAAATTTAGTGCATGCTAGAATTCCTCCCACCATACACAAACATATTGGCAACATCAATATTGTAGGGTAGAAGAAATCTATATCATGCTAGATTTTCTTCTATCACAAACATAAGCATATTTATAATCACAATATTGCAAGGTGGATTATATGTAGCATGTTATTTGTACTTATATCTCAAACACAAACATGTCACCAATAACAACATTGCAAGGTGAATGAAATATAACACATGCTATATTTCTTTCTCTCGCAAACACAAGCACATAACAATATTGTAGGGTGAAAGAAACATACCACATATTAGATTTGCTTCTAGCACAAACAAGTTTATTGTCAAAAAAACCTTATGCAACACAAAAGAAATATGTTGTGTGGTAGATTTCCTTCTAGCACAAACACAAACACACAACATTATAGGGGTTAAGAATCTAGCGCATGCCAGATTTTTTTATAGCATGAACACAAACATATTACCAACAAAATTCTAGGGCAAAATAAATATAGCACATGCTAGATTTCCTTTAAGCACATTGTGAATAACATCATTTTCGTGAAGGAAATATGGCACATACTAGATCTCCTTCTAGCACAAACAATTGAATTGCCAACAACATTGCAATGCAAAATAAATCTAGTTCATACTAGATTTCCTACTAACGCATATACAACTACATTGTCAATAAACCCATAGAAAGGTGAAAGAAATCTAATGTATGCTAGATTTCCTTCTAGCACAAACAAAAACACATTACAACATTTCTAGATAAAAGAAATCTAGCACATGGTATATTTACTTCTAGCAAAAACAAAAGCACATTGTAAACAACCATATTGCAGTGAAAAAGAAATCTAGTGCATGATAGATTTATTTCAAAACAAAATTGAAGTATATTGCCAACAACAACATTGAATGGAAAAAGATATCTAGAACAAATTCTATCACAAACACAAGCACATTTCCAGTAAAAACATCGCAAGGTAAAAGAAATTTAATGCATGTTAGCTTTACATGTAGCATAAATACAAGCATACTATCAACAACAACATTTCATGCCAAAAGAAACCTAGTGCGTGCTATATTTCCTTCTAAAATAAACACAAGCACATTACCAAGTTGAAGGAAATTTAACTCGTGCTAGATTTCCTTCTATAATAAACAACCAAATTGACAATGACAATATTGTAGAGAAAAAGAAATCTAGCACAACTTCTAGCCCAAACAAGCATATTTCCAATAAAATTGCCAAGTTGAAGGAAATATAACACCTGCGTGATTTCATTCTATCATAAAAAACCAAATAGAAAACAAAAATATTGCAGAGTAAAAGAAATGTAACATGTGCTAGGCTTATGCATTACACAAATACAAACACACAACAAAATTGTAGGGTGAAAGAAATCTAGTGTGTTAGATTTGCTTCCAACATAAACAAAATCATATTTCCAACAACAACATTGCATGGAAAACAATATCTAGAACAACTTCTATCACAAACACAAGCACATTTCCAATAACAACATCACAAGGTAAAAGAAATTTAATCCATGTTAGCTTTACATGTAGCACAAATACAAGAATACTACCAACAACAACATTTCATGCCAAAAGAAACCTAGTGCATGCTATATTTCCTTCTAACACAAACACAAGCACATTGCCAAGCTAAAGGAAATCTAACACGTGCTAGATTTCCTTCTATAATAAACAACCAAATTGACAACAACAACATTTTAAAGAAAAAGAAATCTAGCACAACTTGTAGCCCAAAGGCAAGCACATTTCCAATAACATTTCCAGGGTGAAGGAAATCTAACACATGCTAGATTTCCTTCTATCATAAACAACCAAATAGACAACAACAATATTGTACAGAAAAATAAATCTCACACGTGCTAGATTTACACATAGCAAAAACACAAGAAAAAAACAACATTGTAGGGTGAAAGAAATCTAGCATGTTAGATTTTCTTCCAGCATAAACAAAAGAAGATTGCCAACAACAACATTGCATGGAAAAATATATCTAGGACAACTTCTATCACAAACACAAGCACATTTCCAATAACAACATCGCAAGGTAAAATAAATTTAATGCGTGTTAGCATTAGATGTAGCACAAATACAAGAATAATACCAACAACAACATTTCATGCCAAAAGAAACCTAGCGCATGCTATATTTTATTCTAAAAAAAGCACAAGCACATTGCCAAGGTGAAGGAAATCTAACATGTGCTAGATTTCACTATACAATAAATAGCCAAATTGACAACAACAATATTGTAGAGCAAAAGAAATTTAGCACAACTTATAGCCCAAACACAAGCACATTTCCAATAACATTTCCAAGGTGAAGGAAATCTAACACGTGTTAGATTTATTTCTATCATAAATAGCTGAATAGACAACAACAATATTACAGAGCAAAATAAATCTAGCATAGTTTCTAGCCCAAACACAAGCATATTTCCAATAACAACATTCCAATGTGAAAGAAATGACAGGCTGCAATAATCCTAGGAGCATGCACTGGTGGAGTGGATTATTGGAATTGGTAAGTGAGAGAATGATGAGTTATGTTATTGTAAAACTACTTAAAGTATATTGTTCAACCCTTCTACATCCCCTCAACTTTGCCTATACAAACGCCCAAATCATGAAGAGTAATTCATCTTAGTTGCTTGTGGAAGAGGAAAGAAAACATGCTTATCTTGACAAGGTCTTCATGCTTTCCAAGTGTATTATGATCTGCTATTTAGATGGAATGTTGTTGCAAAATCCTGCCTTTTAACCTCACTAATAAGAATAAGTTAACTCATTACTGATTTGGGGAGTTATTCAGTCGATTTACCTTGTTGTTCACTCCTCCCTTAGCTTCTTTCAAGGCATATCATGTAGTTGCTTCCATACCATAATCTTCAAGGAAATGTCAACCACATGCATGTATGCTTTCAATAGTCAGTTTACAACCAATTAAATCTCCAAATAAAGAAAATAATGCGAATTCTCTAAATGGGGAAACCTCCCACATTATGAGATTCATGGAAATATCTTAAGGACCAAAAATAGAAAGAAAGTAGATGGAATATAATTGGAAAATTCCATGCCTATCATGACACTTTCTCATCTGACCATCAATGAAGTTGACATGTAGTTTAGCATAACCATTTTCATGCTTTCCTGATTAAAATCTCTTTGAGTGAATCCCGTATCTTTTTTTGTCAGGACATGGTCTCAAACTTCCTTTGTCTCTGAAAACTAGATTTGTTACATTACCATAACCTTGTCACTTGTATTTATGATGAGGTTCATGTTTGTAGTTTTCCATTGTTTTCCATAATACTTGTTTGAGATCATTAACATTTGATGAACCTATTCAGGGAACTTCTTATCATTTCACATCATAACTTTGAATACATTGTAGAAGAATGGTAGAATTTCTTGTATCTATTTGTCATTGCCTTTGGGTTTTTCCATTGGCTTTGATGGTGATTATGGAATTGTAAATCAGCTAACACAATTTCTCTTTATTGGTATTTTCCATTGATTATTTTACATGATTGTATGTCTCTTTACATTTGGTTGAATGCATAAGTAAATTGTCCATGATCAATACAAAAATATAATATCCCAAATGGGTATTAACAATAATAAAAGTGAAAATAGACAAGAAAAAATTCAAACACCATTAAAATGCTCAAATTGGAGCGAAAATCACTGCTAAGCCATTTTATTAATATATTGGGAAAGAGTACAATTGAGGTGATGGAAATTTTGCACATGGGCCTACTCAAGGAAGGCTTGAAGAACAACTAAAACCTAACCAAAAACCCTTGCTGAAAGTGCTTCTTTGTGGCTCAGTCTCTAGGCTGCCTAGCCCAAAAATGTTGTTGTTGGCTGACTTCAAACTGTTGGTTCTGTTGCTTCCTCTTCTCATAAAATTCTAGGCTTTTAACCTCAAACTGTATCAGCAAACCCACAAAAACTACAAGGAATTGGCCAGATGTTGACCCCAGAATTTTTTCCCAATTTCCTCTCGCTCCTATAGTTGTTGGTGGCTTAGGATATTTTTTTGAAGCGTCAAACCTACCTAAAAAATTATGCCAAATTAATCTTGGCTTCTCCTCAATAAACCCAGAAAAATCTAGAAAGGGTTTGCCTAAAGCTTAACTTCGAAATCTGGCCCTCTTGGGTTTGGCTCACTAGATTGCTCGGTAAATCAAACCTCTGGATGAATTTGTTGGAAAATGTCTCTGGAGCGCTACCAAAATCCATGGTACAAGGTGGCTAATCTCCCCTCCATATCTCCTATTGAAACTCCGCTGCTCTCCACACTCTTGAAACCCACACCGAAATGAACTACACAATCACTGTGTAGCCTACTCTACCTTTGTGCAGTCTTGAAGGGGCTACGCTCTTCCTATATCTACTGTTGTGTAATTCCCCCAACCAAAATGCAGAACTCCTCTCCTGAGTGGGCACTCGAAGTCCCCTGAGGTAGAGGTTGAGATCTCCGCTTGAATATCTCATGTGCTAAAAAGCACTGGAGACTTGGTTGTTTGGCTCAAGCGAGCTTCAATAAAAATGACCAAGAGTAAGAAGATGAATGAATGAATGCCAAATGAGCCTTCCCTTCTTCCTTTCATCCATTGAGGCCCAATTTATTCCTTAGGTCCTACATTGGCCTGCGCTGCCTCTCGTTGACTAATCATGTGTTGACTTCCTTTAGCCAATCCCACGTTGTCCTTTTCGTGCCTCTTCTACGTTGCCACCTAAGGCCAATTCGACCCCACCACTAGAACCACAACTTTCCCTTAGGGACTTTAAGAAAAGACTTTATTTGGCTTAATTATTAGTTGTGGATCCCCTACCCACTTTATTTTTTCCCAACATTAGGAAATGCCAAAATAAATAAAAATTAATATTCCATTTAGCTAACTACTAATTTGGAATATTACAGTCCTCCCTCCAAAAATTATTTGTCCTCGATCAATTCCTGAACAAGCATCCTCTCCAGCTAATTCTCCCCCACAGTCACTACAAAATTTTCCAGGGTCCTAGATGTGCCACTGAATCATCCCTGATATCTGCATTTCCCTGATATGAAGAGATCCCTCAATAACAGGATCCCAATCCATCTTGTCCAGCATAAATATCCCCCTAATCCTCTCACCATCCTGCCAAGAATAAGTAATAGAATCCCTCTGCACACCATCAGTGAGTAGGGAATAACGATCATATGGCACTATATCCCACTCCTCATGAAGTTGCCCTACTAAGTAGTTCATCTCTTGCACTCAAAGAGTAGACCCTCGAAGATACCAACTAATCCCTACAGAGATAGCTTCTTCGTATATCATGAGATTATTCATATATCATGTTGCTGGCCCATATGCCAAGTTATTGAGGTTCCCCAGGCCATCGAGGAATTACTAAAGACCAATGGAAGATCTGCAGGATCTCCCCCTATGGTAGCCAACTCATCCCTAAGGGGTATTGAGCTGTAAAGAGTGATGATGATCATGCCCCTTGCCAAACTCATAGTGGTGCCACCATGTTGATGTTGCGCTACTCTGATTATGGCATACTCACCACCATGTGTATATCGTATCCTCCTCTCCTGAGGCCTAGTGGTGGAAGGTCGGTGAGATCCAAGTTCATCCTGCCCAAGCATCACCTTGATACCAATATCTACCCCTCCACATATAACTCTGATCCTATGCAACAACAGAGAAATTCAACCTCACTATCTGATGGAGGCCTCTGAGTGCCAACCCAATAATGAGCTAGATCGCTCTCTGTCCTGACTCTGACCATCACGAGACAGAATGGTCTATCAATCAGCTGAATCTTTGCCTCTCATAGTCGGACTTGCTGCACCGTAGCTCTAAAAATTGTAGGAATCCTTTCATGCCTCATCTCTAGTCCATGCATGTGACCAATATGGAGGGTGCATATTCATGGGAAAATATTATGCATGCTAACTTGCCCTATGCCTGCCACTGTGTAGTACCGATGACTGCTGGAAGCTACATGTGACAAAAAGCCACCCCTTGAATGCAACCAATAGATGGATATTTGATACTAGCAATCGACTCAAGATATGTGGATCCCTATTTTTCCTTCCAACCATCTCCGCTAGATCTTCCGTCCACCCTCTCAATAATTTGTCGATACTGTTGGAAATACTGAGAGGGGGGGGGGGGGTAAATCAGTATTCCTTTCAGTTAGAGCATTAGTTAATCTTCAATTATTATTAGTGTTTGTTCAATGATAGCAGAAAACAATAGGAACACAAATGCACACAATTTTTAAGGTGGAAACCCATTTTTAAGGTGGAAACCCACTCCGGGAAAACAACCACCTAATGCTTTTCTAATAATTATTTAATATTCAACTCCAATTGAAAATAAAGCTCCAACTTCCTAGAATCTAGAAAAGCATTCTTCTCCAGCTCCCACTGGATGGATACTCCAACGCCCGAGATTCTTCAGTAGTCAATTGAACAGATGCCCCAACACCCAATGAGCTACAACTCACCCTAGCACCACCCTACCACCCTATAGAAGAATAAAATAAGAATAGACTCCCGTAGAAGGGAAAATGGTCCAATTTATAATGATATAGAATGATGTAGAAGAAGAAGATATACTAGACCATAACCCCAACTTTGACAGAACCACCTAATGATGATCCTAGACCTCCCAACACTTCCTCTTCAACCCTTGGCAGATAGATACTAGTACAATTTGTACAATAATGTATTTACAATGACTAAGTACGATGATACCTTTACAATGATTGTATGCAATGCTGCCCACTTGAAGACTTCATATGATGAACTTCTTGCTACTGTTATGCACCTTGATTGCTACTCTTGTCATGCTACCCTCTGCTACACCTTTCTTTGCTTTGCTACCGTAGAAATTTTGGTCCTTTGCAACCCTTGAAAACACATGATCTAGCTTTTTCTTGCCTTCTAGGAGCTCGATATTGAATCCGGTGTATCTTTTTTATTCCAGATCCTCAATATCTAATTTTTGGTCTTGTATTAGTCCTCTAAGTCTTCTTTCCAATGCCATAGGTCTGACCCAATTTGGATTCTTCAAGGGATATTTATACCCAATCTCTCACAATGCCCTAATTAAGGACTGTTTCAGCAGAGCGCACTTGTACAACGTACCATGTGTCAGTGTTTCTTCATTTGTCTCTAAAATTGATAGAGCGAAATTAGAGGCTGTGCACTATCTACCAATTTTTACGTAATTCCAATCCGATACTCAGAGAGAGATTTATGACGAATTTACCAAGGTCACTTCTTTGATATGAATTTCAGGAGCCTGCAAAAACCCTAAATTCCACAGATCATATCTCCAACAATATTATGCACCTTGATCTGAAATTTTTAGTGCCGCTTCCTCAGGATTTTAGGTTCACCTCATGAAAATTTCAGCTTCTGAACCGTCATAGAAAAAAATTTAGAGTGACAATGCCACGATGACTTGTTTCAGATGGCCGAATCCCTTGCATAAGAGGAAAATGAAGATCGCAATTTATATGAATGCTTAAGTTGAGAGGGGCTTCAACAAGTGAACGTGGGATGGATTTTAGGAGCTTAAAAAATATTAATTATGACTTTTCAATGACCCATTCCCCAACCACATGGGGTTTTAGCCCACTAACTGGGGGTACAAACTTCAAACATGCATATCTCTCAAACCGTGAAGAATTACATGGCGTGCCATGTATCAACGGAAACATATCAACAAGTAGAAACCATCAAAAGAATTATAGACTCATAATATATTAATTTGGTAGGTCAAAATTCCCATGCAATATTGGGTTAGCCCCTGGTGCTTCTTTGGTTGACATCAATGACAACCGCTGATCAACAATCCCCCCCTTTGGCATTGATGGCAACACAAGTACTCCACCTGTGATCATGAAACCTCTTCCTACAACATTATCTCCCCCTTTGACATCAATGGCAAAGGGTAACTCCCTTGAAACAAAACCATCTTGCATACCTATACACACTTCCACTCCCCCTGACACACAACCATCCTGCAGACCTGTACACCCTTCCACTCCCCCTTACACACAACCATCATGCAGACCTGTAATCTAATGAGAACTTGGGAGTATCCCAAGCTTTTGACGAAGATATTCAAATGCTTCACAAGGTAAAGGTTTAGTGAAGATATTAGCAATTTGTTCTTTTGTACAAAAATATTCAAGTTTGATATTCTTTTCAGTGACTTGTTCTCTAACAAAATGATATTTGATCAGAATGTGTTTTTTTTTTAATGCATGACAGGATTCTTGGAGATGCTTATGGCACTAGTGTTGTTATTCTTTTCAGCGACTTGTTCTCTAACAAAATGATATTTGATCAGAATGTGTTTTGTTTTTGAATGCATGACATGATTCTTGGAGATGCTTATGGCTCACCGAATTGTACTTGAAGATCTTGCAAAGTTTGCTTTATCCAAAGGACTTCACTACAACATGATGCTGCTGCAATGTATTCTTCTTCTGCTATAGATAACGAGATTGAAGTTTGCGTTTTTCTCAACCATGATACGAGACAACCACCTAGATAGAATTCTACTCCACTAGTACTCTTACGATCATCAACGCTTCCTTCCCAATTTGCATCTTTAAAGGCTTGAATAATGAGATTTTTACCCTTGGGATACCACAAGCCATATTCTTTTGTGCCCTTTAGATATCGAAGAATTCTTTTGATGGCAATAATATGTGATTCTCTTGGTGCTGCTTGGAATCTTGCTACTTGTCCAACTGCTTGCATAACATCTAGCCGAGAGGCTGTTACATATAGAAGACTGCCAATCATAGATCTATACAACCTCTGATTCACATCCTTAGATGAGTCATCTATGCTCAATTTTCAACCTGTTACCATCAGAGTAAGGACGGGTTTGCAATCTTCCATTTTGAATTTCTTGAGGATTTCCTTGATGTGCTTGGCTTGACATATAAATATTCCTTTCTCTTGCTGAGATATTTGAAGCCCTAAGAAGTATGTCAGCTCACCAAGTAAAGACATCTCAAACTCACTTTGCATCTCTGTAGAAAATTTCTTACTTAGTCGATCATCATTGCTACCAAATATTATATCATCCACATATACCTCAACGATTGTTAAATTATTTTTATCTATTTGTACATAAATATTGCTATCAACGGTACCTTTCTTGATCCCTTGTTGACATAGATATCCATGAAGATGAGCATACCATGTTGTAGGAGCCTGCTTGAGACCATATAGAGCCTTCTTTAACCTGCAGACATAGTCTTCTTTTTGTGATAGTAGAAAACCTTTAGGTTGTTCGATGTAAACTTCTTCTTCTAATTCTCCATTAAGAAATGTTGACTTAACATCCATTTGGTAGACTTTGATTTTTCTTGAACATGCATATGCGAGAAACATTTGGAGGGCTTCCATTCTAGCAATTGGTGCAAATGTTTCGTCGAAATCAATTCCTTCCACTTGTGCATAGCCTTTGCAAACCAATCTTGCTTTGTTTCTGGTAACTTGCGCATCTTCATTTAATTTGTTCCTGAACACCCATTTAGCCCCAATGACATTTTTATCTTTTGGTCATGGAGCTAATTCCCAGGTGTTATTCTTCTCAATTTGATCCAATTCTTCATTCATAGCTGCTACCCAATGTTCATTCTGGCTGGCTTCCTCAAAACTACTAGGCTCAAAGCTTTCTAGAAAAGCAACGTGAACTTGTTGTGATGAACGAAGCTGTCAACCTTCATTCATGTCACCAATGATTTGATTTGATAGATGGTTCTTTTGAATCCACTCTCTTGTTCTCCTTGAAGGAGTTTCTTCTTGTTGTTCTGGTATATCTTGATAATCATTGTTTACTTCTTCCTCGTTGATAGTTGCTTCTTGTTCTACGATTTTATTTGTGTCTTTTTTAGCCTCTGTCTCAAATTTTAAAGATTCTAGATCCTCATCATTACTCGCTAGAACACCATCTTTGTCAAAAGTAACATTTATGCTCTCCACTATTTGTTTTCATCTTAGATTATAGCATTTATAGGCCTTTCTTTTGCATGAGTAACCAACAAAGATACCTTCATCAACACGTGATTCAAACTTACCCAAATTTTGATCTTCTCTTTTGATATAACATTTGCTTCTGAATATTCTAAAATATTTTACATTAGCTGGTTTTCCTTTCCATAATTCATATGGAGTCTTGTTTCAATTATTTTTGAGAAGACTTCGGTTGATAATGAAGACTGTCGTATCAATTTCTTGAACCCAGAATTTTCCATCCAATTTTTAGTCCTTCAACATTGTTCTACCCATTTCCTATACAGTTCTATTCTTTCTTTCAACAACTCCATTTCGCTGAGGTGTTCGTGCTGTTGAAAATTGCCTTTTTATTCCATTTTCGTCACAGTATTACTGAAATAATTTGGAAGTGAATTCTCCACCATTATCTGATCTTAAACACTTTATTTTCAAATCAGTTTCATTTTCAACCAACTCCTTGTAGATCTTAAAGCACTCAAATTCTTCAGATTTTTTCTTTAGGAAACTAACGGTTGTCATCCTGGTATAGTCATATATCATTAACATGAAATATACTTCTCTGTCTAAGCCTTTTGTTCTCACATGACCACATAGTTCAGTATGTATCAATTCCAATGGATGTGATGAAAAGTGTTCTTTTTTTAAAATTGGACTTTTGTCTGCTTTCCATGCCGACATGCCTCCCATAGTGTGTTGGAAGGTTTTGAGATTTTCAGCATTTCTCATACTGCTTCCTTTTTTCTTATCCTGACAAGATTGTCGAAGTTTATGTGACCCATTAGTTTGTTCCATAAACAAATTTCATCTTCTTTAGCTAGTAGACATGCTTTAGTTGCTTCATCCAGAACATATATGTCATTTGGAGCTCGACTTGCTGTAGCCACAATTTTACCACAATTGCCTTTCCTGATTTCACATTTTGTGGATTTGAATAGCATTGTGTGTCCTTGATCACACATTTGTCCAACACTGAGTAGATTTTGATTCATGTTTTCGACCAATAGAAAATTCTTGGCTATAACATCTTTGCTTCCGAGAGTGATGGTACCTGATCCTATAACATTTGAAGATCCATCATTTTCAAAGGATATAGTTCCATCCTTCTTCTCTTTTGGAGATACAAATTTCTTTCTATATCCAGTCATATGCGTTGATCAACCGCTGTCAACATACCACACATATTTATTTTTTTGAGCCTTGAGAGCGAGAGCACAATTATCAGTCTTCTTCTTCTTCCATGTTCGTTAATTCTGTGGCTTCGAAGATTCTTCTGGAGGATTTTCAAGTTTGTAGTCTCTGGCTATGTGTCCAAAGTTATGACATTTGTAACAATCGACATTATTTCTTAAATGTTAAAATCTATTGATGTTTTGTTGAGCCCTGGGAGGTTCATATTTGAAGAATCTCTTGGAATTATATTGGTTCCTAAGGTACGTGCAACATTCTACAGCGTTATGACCAAATTTTCCACATGAATAATAATAGCCATGAAAAATATTTTGGTACCTAGATGAAAATATACGTCGAGGAATCATCTTCCAAGGATGTGCTTGCGAATCTTGTCCAATGAAGTCTTCATGTATGTCAGATCTCATAGGTTCATTGTATTTTGTTGTAGAAGGTCCTGCTTCTTCTTCTTTGTAACCGAGTCCAATTCTGTCGTTGTAAGATCGTTGATTATTGATGAGTTCTTCCAATGCCCTTGAGCTGTTGGCATACTTTTGGACAATTTTTCCCTTCTTCACTTCCTTGCGCAACGAGACTACTTCAGCTTCTAATGCTTCCCTTTCTTGGTTGCTTTCTTCCAACTACTTTTGAAGTGACTCTTCAATACATTTGTGTTCTTCAACCTCAATTTTGAGACCTTGAACTTGTTCTTCAAGAGTATTGGAATGGATCTTCTCAGCATTGAGCTCTTTTATAAGCTTGATTTCCTCCTAATAAAATTCTTCTATGGTCAACCCTTCTTCTTCATTGTTTGATACTTCTTGTTTATTGTGTTTGGCCATAAACAATACTTTCTCATTGGCTTCTTCTTTGCTGTCACTTTCTTCATCGGATGATGAGCTATCTTCTTTAGAGAGAAAGTTCCTTTTGGATCCTTTATTTTTGCCTTTCTTACTGAATTTCTTAAATCCTTTCTTTCCTTTTGAGTTGCCATCACTTTTGTTCGGACATTTTGCTATGAAATGCCCAACCTCACTACAACCAAAACATATCAATGGAAGTTTACCTTCGAATTTTCCCTTACCAAGTTTTAGTTTTCTCGTAAAGTAAGCATATTCTTCATCTGAAAGACCTTCTCCATCATCTCCCTTTTCTTCACACTTGCAGGTGCATGTCATTTCAATTAAAGGTTGTTTTTCCCTATTATTTTTCTTATATGTAACGAACACAGTTTCTAGATTTGAAGTACCCTTTTTTTCATCAAGTCTGATTTCATATGCTATGAGAACTCCATGTAATTCTTCCTTGCTGAGTTTGTCTAGATTTGCACTGTATTCTAAGACCGATACCTTTGGGTTCAATCTCCCTCGTAATGTTCTAAGAATCTTCCGTATAATAGTCTTCTCATCAACTAGCTCTTCCAATACTTCCATAGTATTGGTTATTTCATCAACATATTGGAAGTATGTAGCAATGTTGCAATCTTCTTTCATTCTGAGTTGCTCAAATTTTTCTCTATAGATTTGAAGCTTTGCTTCTTTGACATTTGAGTCACCTGCATATATATTCTCAAGCTTGTCCCATACATTTTTGGCGGTTTTACAACCCAACACCTTATGATAAGAAGATTAAATAAGTCCACTGATAATAATATTCTTTGCTTTTGCATCATTTACCAAATTCTTGCACCTTTTTTTGGAGGCCCTTTATTACGTCACGGTTGATGTAAATCCATTTCATTGATGAGCCATACTTTCTCTTCTGCACTTTTAAAGATAGACCTCCATTCTTCCTTGAAGTGCTAATTTTCCTTTTCTTCATTGAATAGAGGTACACCATTCTTGGTATGCTCCGCAGCACTCCTTCATTTGTTAAGCGCTGTTGAAGAAACCAAGCTGATTCCAATTGTTGGAAATACTGGGGGGGTGAATCAATATTCCTTTCAATTAGAGCATTAGTTAATCTTCAATTATTATCAGTGTTTGTACAATGATAGCAGCAAACAAGAGGAACACAAATGCACACATTTTTTAAGGTGGAAACCCACTCCGGGACAAAAACCACCTAACACTTTTCTAATAATTCTTTAATATTCAACTCCAATTGAAAATAAAGCTCCAAATTCCTAAAATCTAGAAAAGCATTCTTCTCCAGCTCCCACTGGATGGACGCTCCAACACCCGAGATTCTTCAATAGTCAACTGAATGGATTCCCCAACACTCAATGAGCTACAACTCACCCTAGCACCACCCTACCACCCTATATAAGAATAAAAGAAGAATAGACTCCCATACTAGGGAAAATGGTCCACTTTACAATGATATAAAATGATGTAGAAGAAGAAGATATACTAGACCATAACCCCAACTTTGACACAACCACCTAATGATGATCCTAGACCTCCCAACACTGCCTGTTCAACCCTTGGCAGATAGATACTAGTACAATTTTTACAATAATGTATTTACAATGACTAAGTACAATGATCCTACCTGTGAGTGATGTAGAAGAGGACAACAAAAAAATCGACTGTGTCTGTGAGTGATGCAAAAGAGGAACAGGCATGTGAGTCCCCACTGATATCGTTAAGCCTCACTCATCTTTCTCCACATTGATCCTAGGTGAACTACCCCCAAAGGTATGTCTGGTGTCTTCGTCCATGAATATTCTTGGAGGCAATACTCTAAGACCCCGTTGTGTAGTGCCATACACCCCCTCTTACTAGTGGTCATCCATGTACTCCTCGCCATGCCACTTCACATTGCAGCATACCCTTGTATACTGCTCTATACCTCCTATTACTATTGTACCACCATGTATTGTCTCGTGCCTTGTCTGTGTTAAGGCACCAACAAGGAAAATTTTAAGAACCCCCCTAAATTTATATGTACAATAAATGGGAGAATCCCCATGATACATAGGAAAAATGGAAGGCGATTTTATCAATATATGTATATATAGTTTTTTTGGTGAATCACTCACGAGATTATATTATCCTGTAAAATCATGGCGAATCACTAGTACAAATGGCAAATATCACTAGTACAAAATGGTGAATCGTTGTCTAGTGGAGTTTGGGGTGTTGATTCCAATGAATATATGGTATTTGAACCAGGAGTTGAAGGAAGGGAACCACTGAGACCAAGCATGACACATGGTGACTCGTGAGGGAAGTAGTTCTTGTGCAGTTTGGAAAACGCGTTCTTCTAGTTATGCTAAGTGTAGTGTTGTTGCTCATGCTACTACTAGCACTGATATTGAGGTTAGAGATGAGTTTGAGGACTCCTTGGAATCTAAGCCAAATGATGTTTGTGTAGCTCTTGGTGATGATCCCATGTGTAGCAGTGGTGATGAGTTTGATTAGTGATCATGAAGGTAGCAAAATATTAAAATTTAAATAGACCCATTACACAAAATCCATGAAGAGAAAACTCTAGAAAAAATATTGTCGTGCAAATCTAGATTCTACAGCATTATTAGAACTCCCTACTGCTCTACAAATAGATACATGAGATGAAGAATATGGTAAAAAAAATGGGACCGATATATTTTATGGGAAGGAAAACTATTCATGTTCAAATTATTTCAAATGCAAAGACTTGATAGTTTTCAGTGAAGGAAATATTTCTGAGCTTAGGGATTTCTCAAAACCTTTTTTAGAGAGAGAACCAAAATGTATGAATTTATATTAGAATTGTATAGATTATATGAATTTTAGATTTCGATGTTAGAAGTGGAAGAAAACACTTCAAATATTAGGAAAACATATCACTACAAAGTTTTGCATTGTACAAAGGTTTTATCTAATATGCAGGCAACAGAGGCTTCCTTATATGACTTCAACAATAATATCACTTCCAACAATAGATTTTCTGTTATGTTGAATAAAGAAGATTTGATATTGTAAGTTCATCCATTCAGGGAAAATTCGACTTCTGGATTTTCCACCCACAATAGACTCAAATGGAGGAGCCTTAGAATAACTCCCATCAATCCACACAATAGGATGATCACCTCCCTCCTTTGTAGAGCTCACACACAGAAGAAATAAGTTAGAGGTAGAGAGCAGTGCCACCTCAGTATGTAGATTCATGAGATCTCGAGGAGACCCCTTACCTCCACCCATGAGACCCTTGCAATAGTGTCTATGTCCAGGCCCTTTCTATAATCACATAAGACACCCTCCTTCCCACTGATCCAGGTCTCTGCAAAGAGTAGCCTATATGCACAAGATTGGATCTTCCAATTTATCCAAAGTTCTTTGTCAGGGGATTATTCACTTTAGCTTCAGATGGTTTGAGATATTCACCCACTGGTAATACAATTTTAGAGGCCAATAGTTTCTCCTAGTCCTCCCTAATTAGTTGGTGATAGCTCCTCCAAACATTGATCGCTTTCTTCTGGAAACCTTCAATCAAGATATCTCTCCTAATTCTCAAGTTCTTGAAAGGGACCCCTTATTCTCTGGGACTCTCAACTTTGTAACATTTTATATCTTAGATGAATAATTTTACCCTTTAGGTATTTGTCCTCACAAGTTAGATATGTCTTTTATATCAGTTGCACTCATGCTCCCACTAAATACTTTTTATGATTTACCTTGCAGTCCATTGGACTTATTTGTGGTGATTTTCTTTTTGAAGCTCTATGTTGCATCCCTCCACTTGCAACTCTCTAGGGAGCTTGGCCAGAGGCAACATAGAGCTCGAGGAAAGGCTGGATTCCAACCTGAGCACTAGAATATTAATCACATATTTACACTCCGGACCACACTTGAGGAAGCCCAACATTGCTCCTGGAAATTTTACTGTTGTTTCATAGACTTTCAAAAAGGCTTTTGACTCTATCCCCATAGATCCTTTATTCCATATACTCAAATATATTGGCATACTCATAGATATTGGCTTCCATCTTACTATTCTTCTTGTTTATAGTTTCAGTGAATTATTGTACTAAAAATATTTATTGTTATAATTTACTTAGTCTCCAAAATGTGGATGAAAAGTGAAATATTATTTGAGAGAGAGCTTGAAATAGCTATTATCTATTTGTTACAAAGTAAATTATAAAAGGCTAGCCTCTCCTCTCTTTCAAGTTGTTGTTGAGTTGTGAGATCACTCTATGCCATACTAGAACATTTATTTTGCAAACACCTTAAATACATTGTGTGGCTTGGCATTTCTTATTTATCCTTTCTTGGTTTATGTTTTAAAGGGTTTTAATAAGATAATATGCAGAAACCCCCTTTACGAAAGGTTAAATTATAGAATAACTTATTGTTTTGGTAAATATATTAAAATTTCACTCATTTGGGCTAATTATAAGTATACTCTTTAGTGAATTATAACCTCAATTATAGCTTTTAGAGTTAGATTGTGTAACCCTAACAACCAATGGGGATTAATTAATCACCCTTTAATGGTCTATAATAATTGAAATTAATGACCACTAATGGATCAGTAAGTCAAAATTAACCACCATAACTCTAACCTAGGGAAAAATTACAAGAAATAATTTTTTTCTAAAATAGAAAATAACACAAAACTATTACGAGTTAGATTAAGGTTTTGTTATCACCCAAAATTATGAGGCCTCGAATGTAATGTTTCGAAAGTATGTGGCTGCTTAATCCTTATTTATCTTTCTTCTGCTTGATTCATGCCCACTTGAGGAAGCAGTGGAGGGGATGCTTGGGAAAAGTTTTTCAAGCTCAGAAGATGTTTTTTTGTCCTGTTTGAGACTGCAATGAAACACATGTAGGGAAGTGAGACCTTTTGTTCTATAATAGTAGATTTTGACTTTTAGGATCTGTTGAATATATTTAAAACTTATAACAAAGATCATACAATCAAATCTATTGCCTCGTGAGGGGATAAGGAGTTGAATAAAGAAGAAAACCAGTTAGAGGAATGTATTGAAACTAACTATCTAAGTTGACAACCTGATTTAAACTGGAAAACAAGAAAAGAAATAGAGAAAACTGAGCCTTCACACACACACATGAACATGAATCCACCACCAAAAGATTTCAAGTCTTTCAATTGATGAAAAGAATTGTAGAGTAGTGTCTAGTTAATATAAATTATGCAATTATACTATAATAAAGCTTGAAATCAGTTTGCTATATCAAAGTGAGCTATAAACATAGCCACAATATTCAGATGCACCTACAATGTGGGATCAGTCTCATGCAAAAATAAACATAAAAACAGAATGCCAAAGACAAAATTATAAGAAAATATAGGAAGAAGGATGAAAAATGCTAAATCTCCTTCCAACGATCAAACTTGTTATAGTCTTTACAAGCACATTGTTCATTGAGATTTGGGATCAGTGCCATTCTCAAGCTTAAAAGAGTATGAGTAACTCCTTGGAGTTAGCCCCACATGCTGCCATAACAACATCCTGGGATGAATGATTGTAACTCCTTATTGAGCACCTTTGTTACTTAATAACCTATGCATGCGCCATCATTCGAATAACACATAACCTTAAAAAAAAATGTGCCTCCCTTAGAATAGTTGGTGCAACTTACATTTTAATGCTGCCTAGGAATCTCATCAGACATTTTTTTTGTAACTCCCACTTGAGCACCCTCACGCAAGTATTAAGTGCTTGATGTGACTGCCACTCAACATGATATAAGTACGCCCTCACTCCACTGTAAATAGCTCCTTTATTTCCATCAAAACATGTTTGCAGATGGTATAGCTCTTCTCTGCTGTCATAATAGTAATTGCAATCCCCAAAACAACTTTCGTAAATCCTAACTGCTATGCTCATCTTCACCATGAATAGGATATGTAATCAATATCACATTAAATGTCAATTTGGAGATTCTGATCCAGGTGGATATTGGTGGTCACCTTCCTATTCCACTTGGGGCTCCACCATTGTCTCTTTCAGTTTTTCAGTTTCGGCACAGTTTACTATTTTTAGCAGTTTTTCGGGTCCTAAACTTCTGGAGCCGTTTTGAGGCCCTAAGCGACGTTTTTTTGTAAAACGAAGAGCAACATGGGTCCATGGACCCATTTTGCTCATTCCAAATTTTTAGTCCTCAGATAGATCTTTCTAATGAGGTATGGTACACATCAAACAGAGATCGTATGCCAAAGTTACACCCCTGGAAGTTGCAACACCAATTTACCCAAACGGGGCCCATAGTTTTGGCGCTTCATCTCCTAGGGTTAGCGTTTTGGATGTTTAGGATTTACCATTGTTTCTAAATAATAAATAGGCCGTAGAGCCTCATTGTAACTCAGTTAAGAGGCCTGTAGCCGCCACATCTCTTCTCAGAGATGGCTACCATCGCCCTAGCTAGTTTTATTTCCATTCTGTTTGTAAGCAAATTTCAGTTCTTTGATATTAATGAAATGAAGTGTTATTTCTGCTGCATCTCTGTATTTATGGTTATATGTTTATTCGGTTGCTTTCCTGCATAAATCCAGATCAGTGGTATCAGAGCGGTCTACTTTTTCTCGATCCATCTTTGCATGTCCCCAACGAGGTCGGGGTATAAGGAGCTAGGGCTCGATCTGGTGGAACCTTTGTAAGATCAACCTCTCAAACCTCGACGGACGCCCATGGGGGACGAAAATAAAGATGAGGGAGCAGGAGATCCTATCAAAATATTGCTTGAGGAGGCCCTCGAAAAACAAAGGAACGTGATGATGGATAAATTTGCTTAGATCCTTCAACGGCTACCCACCGGCGGTGCATCTGCATCTAGCAGCCACTCTGGAGGCGCGACTCCCTTTAAGGTACAAGTAAATTTTGACTTTCCCATATTTGAGGGGCAAATAGACGCGGATGCCATAGATAGATGGTTGAATCTGTTAGAAGGATATTTCTCGG
Organism: Pinus albicaulis; assembly: GCA_034641835.2. Lineage (NCBI taxonomy): Eukaryota > Viridiplantae > Streptophyta > Pinopsida > Pinales > Pinaceae > Pinus > Pinus albicaulis. The sequence goes on along the minus strand of CM076581.1, from coordinate 1,275,381,387 downwards.
TTCATGACTTTTCAGACCGAGAGAAGATTATTTTTGCACTCCTCAAAGCTACCCCCCATGTTAAGGATTGGTGGGAAACCTACTGTGAGAACAAGGACCAGACAGAACCCTCTCTGTTCTCGGCCGTACCAACTTGAAATTCTTTAAAGGCGCAGCAGCCAAGGAAACGATGCCCCTATCACGTAGGGAGGCGCGGGGACAAGTACATACAATGGACCACAACACGACAACAAAGGATCAAGATGTGCATGAGGGCACGACGAATACATTCCATACCTACGCACAAAGTTGGGTATCAAAGATTCAGAGAAACATACGGTGCTAAAATATACGGGTTATGCATAGATACATTCGAGGAAAATGAATAACTCGACATCTCATACTTAGTATGCTTGTCTAGGTATCTTTGTAAAATTGACAGAATTAAACGAAGAAAAAGAGCCGAGACTTTGGATGCAGCGAATCGACGAGAAGGTGCTTCCAAAGCGCAAAACAAGAGACGGGCAAGAGCATGGCGGCTAAGGAACAAATCATCGAAGCCACAAGAAAAGAACAGCACCGCAAAGCCAAAGAAGGACACGGAAAGTGGTGTGAGTTCCATAAGAGCTCCACTCACAACACAAGTGAGTGTCGGGCCAAGCAGTCGCTAGTGGCCGAGATGAGGGCTTCTGAGTCAGATGCATGCTCCGACTCCGAATCAGAACCTAAAAAGGGGAATGAAAAAGGGAAACATATTATTGATGCGGATCCCAATGCCACTGTTTCCACTACAAAGATTCAGAAGGAGGAACCGGAAGATCGAGAGGAGGAGGAACGTCTCTTCCACTCCCCGGATATGGAGTAAGGCTCCCGTGCAGTTCATTGTCGAAAAATGGGAGCCAAAGAACCTCATTTAAAGTAGACAACAGAAGTGGGTTGGGCTTGTGACCACAGCTCACCCATCCCTGCACCTTGAGACCGCTTCACCGGACGAGATCTCCGCGTCGGCCGACAATGTCGCCTTCCCTATAGCATCAAGCCCTTCACGAATGAGGTATTATGTGACGTTGCTCCTATTGATGTTTCTGATGTATTATTAGGACAACCATACTTGTGGAAGCGTCATGCTGTGTATGAGTCTCGACCTCGTGCTGTTATTGTTACTTTGGGAAATAAGTTGTACAGGATACCAGAGGTACCACCTTCTGCCGCTATCTCTTTGGTTACTGCAAAACAATGCAGTAAGCTCATTTCCCAAACCAGGAAATTCGTTTTCCTGATGATCCGCCCCCAGGGCAAGAAGAAGACTGTGGCCACGACCTCCAGACAGGGCTCCTCTGCACAACAACAACAAATGGATAAGGTTGTGGAGGAGTACGGGGACATATTCACCTCACCCACAAGGGTTCCTCTGCACTGTCAGGTCAAGCACCCGATTGATCTGACCCCCGGTGCGCCGCTACCTAATGGACCGATCTATCGGCGCTCTGTTCTGGAGAATGATGAAATCAAGAGGCAGATTCAGGAGCTGTTGCAGAAAGGTCACATCAGACCAAGTTCATCGCCCTGTGGGAGCCCGATCGTGTTGGTACAGAAGAAGGATGGGACGTGGAGGCTCTGTATTGACTATCGGGCGCTGAACAAGATCACTGTCCGGAATAGGTACCCAATCCCACGGATTGATGACCTTCTGGACCAACTCAAAGGTGAAAAATATTTTAGCAAGATCGACCTGAAGTCTGGGTATCACCAGGTACCAATTGAACCCTCCGATGTGTGGAAGACTGCCTTCAAAGCCAAGGAAGGCCTTTTCGAATGGCTAGTCATGCCTTTCGGGTTGACGAATGCTCCCGCCACCTTCTTGAGGATGATGGATGACATCTTGCGGCCATTCACCAACTCATTTGTAGTGGTGTACTTGGATGATATTCTGATCTTCAGCCAGACTTGGGAAGAGCACCTTCACCACATCCGGCAAGTCCTCCAAACACTGCGGCAACACAAGTTGTGTGCCAATTTGGAGAAGTGCACTTTTGGCATGACCCAGGTTCAATATCTGGGATACATTATTGATGAAAGGGGAGTGCATGTGGATCCAGCCAAGATCCAAGTCATTCGGGATTGGCCAGCCCCAACCACTATAACAGAGCTTCGCAGCTTTCTGGGTCTTGCTAATTTCTATCGGAGGTTCGTGTTGGGATTCTCTCATATCACTTGGCCCTTGAGTCAAGTCACCAAGGGAGGAGCGAGAGAAAAAAAAATTTGGTCAGAACCTCAACAGAAGGCGTTCACGGAATTGAAAAATTGCCTACCGACCACGCCCCGGTCTTTCACTTTACGGTGCAACGACCATTTTGAGATCGGAACCCATATACATACTCCCGACTATTCACTATTGGGCGGTTCTTATATAGAGACATCCGATGGCATTCACTGAGACATTGTGACACCAGTTCATAAGTATCCACTTATGACAAAGAAAGTAACCTTCAGTGAAAGTGTGACGACGATGGAAACGTTACATTATGAGGAAAGAAACAATCATCGTACAGTCTGACCTACGGTTCATACAGACACAAGGGAAGTTGCAGAATGATCGCCATCAGAAGTGGTCCACATATCTCCAACAGTTTCATTTGAACATCAAGTACAAGAAGGGTAGCACCAATCATGTTGTAGACTGCCTCAGTCGACCACCGATCATGGTGCTCACCACTGTGCTCAACTCTTGTGGGCACGAGACTTCTGATTGGCCGCTTCTCTATGAGAGTGACCCAGAATTCGGCCACACTTACAAGGCACTCTTAGGGGGTACACAAGTTCCAAATTTTCACCTCCAAGTGTTGGAAATATGATGCAGAGTGTTGTCCTTGATGGCAACCCACTTGATGGAGATGATGGCAACCTACTTAATGAAGTTGTTCTTGATGCTTGATGAATTTATTAATGATGTAAATCTGATGTTCTACAAGTAGCTCAGAAGTACCAGAGAAAGAAATATCAGTAAGGGCCAGAACAATGATGAAAAGTGTGTGTCACAAAGCATACGGTGGTTTGTTTAGGAGAAGTAGCGTATGCACACAGAAAAGTACGTGCTAAGTAGCATATGCCTAATTGCGCTCCAAATTTGTAAAACCAGGGGTTCTTACCTTGGTATTGACCCATTGTATTGAGCACTGGATTATCCATTTGATCCCGTATAGGAATACCATTGGAAGTTGTATGGTTTTGGCTCATGTTATTGTCAAAGGCTAGATCTATTTAAGGAGAAGAAATTCTTTGTGCAAGGGTGTGCAAGTGTCTGGGCTTTAATGAATACCTCACTTTGAAGTTTATCTGTATGGTTGAACTCTGTTCTTAATCAATATATCTGAATCTGTGATGCACCTATGAATATTATGAAGGGTCAAAATCTCTAGATCTAGAATTGATGAATCTCTAAGAAGATCTGAAAAGAAGTATTGAAGACCTGTCGCAAATCTGTTGAAGAAATTGAAGAAATCTAGGTAAGTTCATAGATCTGAACTGTTCTGCAAAAATTATCTTTTATAGATCTATACGCAGGTTCTTTTCATAAAAAGCGCGTGTATACGTGGATCTGTTTAAACAAAGGCACGTATGGAAAGTTAGGGTTATTCTGGAAAAATGCACAGATGTATATGTGGGTTAGCTTCACGAAAAGAACATATATACGCAGGTCTGATTAAATAAAATCGTGTATGGTATCTGATCTAATGGTTGATCAAGGTTGAATGTGTTTCTGCATATCTATTCTGAAGTCTGGGTAATCTCTGATATTCTGGTTACAGTGGTTTTACTGTTCTGTTGGAGGCAATGGTGAAAGTATGTTTGTTGATAAATGAAGGGTTGTGTTGAAGCTGTTTGATCCAGTTTGAAAATTGATGAAAAGTGGTCTACAGTGGTGCTGAAGGTTGAAGCCTTCTGTCAGGGGGTTGTAGCTCCCTTCCAGGTGAGGCTGGTAAATGAGAGCAGGGGGTTGTAGCTCCCTTCTAGGAGAGGCTGGTAAACGAGAGCAGGGGGTTGTAGCTCCCTTCCAGGAGAGGCTGGTAAATGAGAGAAGGTTGTAGCCATCTGCAGGTGGGTGCCTGCGTACTGGTATGAGTCTGCGCCAGTACATGGTTGTATGATGTTTTCTCTATAATAAAATATTGAAGGCTGAGACAATGGCAGCGGTGGTTTTCTCATGACTTGGGTTTCCACCTAAAATCCTGGTGTTCATGTGTGTTTCTTATGTGTGATGGTTTATTCTGTTAATACTGCACATGCTTACTGTTAAATAAACATCAGATGAATGAATGTTTCAAAGATCTAAGTTAAGAAATATCTGCATAATAAGATCTATGTGCATACGCATGTTTTATTAATAATATCCGCGTGTATACGCGAGTTGGCTTCAGGAAAGTCGCGTATGAGTTTTGAAGTAAGGAAAAGTATAAATTGTTGAGTTTTCCCTAAATACTGATTCATCCCCCCCCCCTCTCTCAGTATTTTTCCTAACAATTGGTATCAGAGCAGGTCCTTCTGGAAAAGCTTAGCCGCTAGAAGGAAGATCAAGTAAGATGAGCAATCAAGATGGAACAGCATCAATCAAGCCTCCTCTCTTTAATGCCAGCAATTTAATCTTATGGAAAATAAGGATGAGATGCTATCTTCAGTCTATGGGAGAAGATGTATGGGCCATTGTTGAACAAGGATATCAATATCCTGCTGCAATACCAACAGATCCGACTGAAAAGAAGAATTATGAAATAAATGCAAAGGTAGTCAATGCTCTAACAGGAAGTCTAACTAAATCTGAATTTGTCAAAGTTATGTAGCTGAATACAGCAAAGGAGATATGGGACGAAATCATTCTAAGTTATGAAGGTGACGCAAAGGTAAAAAGTGCAAAACTTCAAACTCTCATAATTGAATATGAAAACTTAAGGATGCATAGTGATGAGAATATTGCCAGTTTCTTTTTACGTCTTGATGATGTTGTAAATTGCATGAGAAATCTAGGAGAAACAATATCCGAATCTACTTTGGTTGAGAAAATTTTAAGATCTCTAACAGTAAAATTTGAGTCAAAAGTTTCTTCTCTTGAAGAAAAACAGGATCTTCAAAATCTTACTGTGGTACAACTTCATGGCATACTAACTGCATATGAACTGAGAAGAGGAGGACCATCTGAAGTCAAAGAGGCTATCTTTAGAGCTTCTACAAAAGGGAAAGAAGTACAAGAAGCAGAAGGATCAGGATATATCTCAAAAGAAGATGAGGTAAATTTTGTAAAGAAACTCCAACTTGGCACAGGACGGTTCAGAGGTAAGCTTCCTTTCAAATGTTTTGAGTGTAGAAGAGTTGGTCATTATGCTGCTAAGTGTCCTCATAAAGAAATGCCTGCAAAAGGGAAGGAAGTAGCCAGAAAGAATAAGAATCGGTTTAACACTAGAAAAATTTACTATACTCATGAAGACAGTGATGGGTTATTTGATAGTGAGGAAGAATGTGAACATGATCTTAGACTTCTCATGGCATTTGAATCTAAAGAAGAAAAGGATACTTTTTGGGATGTTCTAGAGGACAATGACTTTCTTAAAGAAAACAATCAACTCAAAATACGCTTAGAAGAATGTAAAATTCTCTTAGAAGAAAAGAAAATAACCATAGAGAATATGGAAAAGTAGTTTGAAGAAGCAAAGAAACACATTAAGAAATTAGAATACGAAGTGGTAAGTGTAAGAAAAGACTCTGAGAAAGTTAAGACTCTAAATCTTAGATTTGCTAAAGGATCTGAAACCTTAGATGAAATTATCAAGGTACAGCATTCTCCTCTTATAAGGACAGGTCTTGGATATACCGGTGAATCTTCTCAGTCTTCAGCACCAAATTATCTAAAAGCAGCTACAACTGGTTTACAAAATTCTGCCACTCAGCAAGGGAATAAATAATCATTGTAGGTAAAGCGTGATCATCTCAATTCAAAGAACACTAACAGGAATGTCTTTCAAAGAAACACCAGTCAACAGGTAAATACAAATGGAAGATTTCATGATCGTAGAAATTTCTTTTTCAATGGACAATGTTTCTCATGTCACAACTTTGGTCATAAAGTTGTTCAATGTGTTGGATATAAAACCATCATGACTAGAGAAGCAAGAAATAAAAATATTGATATTGACACAAAGAAGAATACCTATAACAACTTTTCTCCTCTTCTAAGAGAAGTTGAATGTGCTTATTGCAATAACTTTGGGCATGAATAATCTGAGTGCAGGAGCAAAGTTCAGTCAAAAGAGCATTTTCCTTCAAGTTCCAAAGTATGGAAAAAGAAGGAATTACAGGTTGAAAATTGTGGCATAGCATTATTTGCAGAAGGAGAAGAAAATCAATGGTACATTGATAGTGGATGCTCAAGACACATGACAGGTGACAAAAACAAACTTGGTGCATACAGTGCTCTAGAAAAGGAAAAGAAAGTTACATTTGGAAATGATACTCCTACTATAGTTAAAGGAAAAGGGTCTGTGTTTCTAAAAGAAAAGGTGAAGGCTAATGATGTCATGTATGTGGATGGATTAAGGCATAACTTGTTAAGTGTAAGTCAAATGTGTGATCAAGGAACTGAAGTTGTATTTAGTTCAAAAGAATGTGTGGTTCGTGATCTTGATACAGGTAAAAAAATTATAAAAGGAAAAAGGACTCCAAGCAACTTGTATGTATTGAATAATTGCAAAGAACAATGTTACTTGAGTAAATGTTCAGAAAACTGGCCATGGCATAGAAGGCTGGGGCATCTAAGCTTCTCTCAAATCAACAAGTCAAGTAGACTTAATGCTGTTCGTGGTCTTCCCAATATTACTCTACCTGAAAGTATCATATGCAAATCTTGCCAATTCGGTAAGCAGACCAGAGTGTAGTTTAATGCCAAGGAAGGATCATCAAGTAGGCCTCTTGAACTCATTCATACTGACATATGTGGACCTGTGAAAAAAAATTCACCTCGTGGTGAACAATACTATATCCTATTTATTGATGATTTCTCTAGAATGTGTTGGATTGGGTTGCTTAAACACAAAGATGAAGCATTTGAGAAATTTCAGTCTTTCAAAGCACGAGTTGAGAATGAACTAGATCTGAAAATCAAGTGTCTTAGATCTGATCGAGGAGGAGAATATACATCAAATGAATTCGTTGATTTTTGTGAAAAACATGGCATAAAAAGACAGTTTTCTATAGCAGGCACTCCGCAACAAAATGGTGTAGCAGAAAGAATGAATAGAATAGTTCAACAAATGGCTAGGGCTATGCTTGATGATTCCGGAACACCTGACACATTTTGGGGAGAAGCAGTACATACAGATGTGAATATTCTTAACAAGGCACATGTTCGAGTAAATAGTGATAAAACTCCATATGAACTCTGGTATGGTAATCCTCCCACTGTGAAGCACTTCATAGTTTTTGGAAGCAGATGCTTTATCAAAATAATGATGAAAAACTTGGCAAATTTGAACCTAGAGCAGATGAAGGAATACTTCTTGGTTACTCCTCTAGGAGTAGGGCATATAAATGTTACAATAAAAGACTTAGGAAGATTGTTGAATGTATTGATGTTGTTATTGATGAGTCTCCTATAGTCCCAAAAGAAGAAAAACAAACAACAAATGAAGATGATGGTGACATATGTCCTTCTAAATCAAACAAAAATGATACAGACAGTGAACTCAATGAAGAACCTGAAGATAATTTATCTGAAAAAGCTCCATCCAGATATTTTCAAAAGAATCATCCAGAATCTAAAATTTTGGGAGATAAGGAAGCAGGTGTACAAACAAGAAGGACTCTTGTGGGATATTCTAGCTATCTGGCATTTCTATCCACTATTGAGCCACACAATGTCAATCAAGCAAGCAAATATTAATGTTGGATTCAAGCCATGAATGAAGAGCTTGATCAGATTGAAAAGAATCACAGTTGGGAATTAGTACCAAGACCTCATGACAAAAATGTCATTGGTACTAAATGGATATTCAAAAATAAGTTAAATGAGAATGGGGATGTCATAAGAAATAAAGCTAGACTTGTTTGCAAAGGGTATACTCAACAAGAAGGTATAGACTTTGAAGAAACTTTTGCTCCAGTTGCTAGACTTGAAGCCATAAGAATGTTTCTTGCTTTTTCAAGCTTTCAACAAATCAAAGTGTATCAAATGGATGTTAAATCTTCTTTCCTCAATGATGACCTAGAAGAAGAGGTTTATATAGAACAACCAGAAGGATTCATTTTGGGAAATGATGAAAAACTTGTTTGTAAACTTAAAAAGGCTCTATATGGTCTCAAACAAGCTCCAAGGGCATGGTATTATCGTCTTGACAAATATCTTCATCAACAAGGATTTTCAAAGGGGTCTACTGATAACAACTTATACACAAAAATTGAAAATGATAAACTTTTGATTGTGGTTGTATATGTTGATGATATCATCTTTGGAATTAATGAAGAGTCTATGAGTCAGAAATTTGCTTCTGTTATGCAGCAAGAATTTGAAATGTCTTTACTTGGGGAACTAACATTCTTTCTTGGCTTGCAAGTGAATCAAACTACAGATGGCATATTCTTATCACAAGCAAAATATCTTAAGCAAATTCTGAAGAAGTATGGCATGGAAGAGTGAAAACCTGTAAGTACACCAGTGATAATCGGATGTAATCTCAGTTCTCATGATGATTCTCCCACGGTGAATCAACCAGAATACAGATCTATGATAGGAAGTCTACTTTATCTCACTAGGACTAGACCAGACATTATGCATGCAGTTGGTATTGTTGGACGATTCCAAGCTAATCCAAAAGAGTCTCATCTTCAGGCAGTCAATAGAATATTCAAATATCTACAAGGAACTCAAGACTTTGGACTATGGTATCCAAAAAATGCTGATCTCACTCTTCATGCTTACATTGATGCAGATTGGGCTGGAAATGTTGATGATCGGAAAAGCACTAGTGGTGGTGCTTTCTATATGGGGCGCCGGTTAGTATCTTGGTTCAGCAAGAAGCAAAATTCTATTGCCTTATCTACAGCAGAAGCAGAATATGTGGTTGCCGTGTCTTGTTGCACTGAACTCCTTTGGATGATGCAAACCTTACAAGATTTTCAAATCAAATTTACACCTCCTATCTCCATTATGTGTGATAATACAAGCGCCATCAGTATCTCAAAGAATCATGTTATGCATTCTAACACCAAGCACATTCCCATCAAGTATCACTTCTTACGAGAACAAGTGCTTGAACAAAAAGTGAAATTGGAGTATGTTCCCTCCAAAGAACAAGTTGCTGATATATTTACCAAACCTCTTCCCAAGGAAGCATTTGAATATCTCAAATAGAAGTTGGGAGTAGTCTCTGGTGTGTATAAAATCAGAGCTACTTAATTTCAGAATATTAAATTGAATACGCGGGTTTCATAAAATACAGTCGCGTATATATGCGAGTTTATACAAAGGAAACCGCGTATGGGTGGTTGGTGACAATTTTTTTCCGGGGTCAGCATTTCTTCAGCACAAGCTGTAGTGCTGTTTGGTTTCTCTGATGCCAGTTGGTGCCTCTTCAACTCTTATATTTCTGCCTCATTCTCTATTATTGGGTGAATATTCCTTGATGTTCTTGTTGTTGAATGTGCTGAGGATGCATAAGCTAAGGGGGAGATGAAGGAGTAAACTGTTGTACAGGTTTAGGGGGAGCATTAGCCTTGCTGAGTATAATGCATTTTTGGCATTATGATGATTCTGAAATATGAGCTCTTCTTTGAGGTCCTTTTGGTATTTTTTATAAAAGGTAATATTTGTAATTGGTTGAAAAGTTCATGTTGAGACCCATGATGTAAATTTTTAATATTCAGTCATGTAAGGACTTGTTCAAATTTGTAAACCCACTTGGTTGGGTATCCGAGTCTCATATGTAAATCCACTTGGTTGGATCTTTGATGTAAGTATGAGTCCTTGGTGATAGGAAGGTCATAGAGTCATGTACTTCATTAAAAAAAAATATGTTTGAAGATTCAGCTTCAACTCAGGGGGAGCATGGTAACTTTAGTGCACATCAAGTCTACAGCACTCTTCTATCTACATGAGGAGAAAACAACCTTGTGTTGGTTTTGATCTACCCTTTTCCCTTGATGTCAAAGGCAGAGAGTGACATGGTGTGTGAACAGGGGGAGAATATCATTATGCTTAATGTATCTATCTGTTGATCGTGATCAAACACCATCGTAGTTGCCATCAAGTCTAAAGGGGGAGATTGTTGGCAATATGATGCAGAGTGTTGTCCTTGATGGCAACCCACTTGATGGAGATGATGGCAACCTACTTAATGAAGTTGTTCTTGATGCTTGATGAGTTTATTAATGATGTAAATCTGATGTTATACAAGTAGCTCAGAAGTACCAGAGAAAGAAATATCAGTAAGGGCCAGAACAATGATGAAAAGTGTGTGTCACAAAGAATACGCGGGTTTGTTTAGGAGAAGTAGCGTATGCACATGGAAAAGTACGTGCTAAATAGAGTATGCCTAATTGCGCTCCAAATTTGTAAAACCAGGGGTTCTTACCATGGTATTGACCCATTGTATTGAGCGTTGGATTATCTATTTGATCCCATCCAGGAATACCATTGGAAGTTGTATGGTTTTGGCTCATGGTATTTGTTAGCCCCCCTATGAAATTCTTGACAAGCAAGCTGGGGGCTGTGTCTTTCTGGAGACCTTCAAGGAATGCATCTCCCCTGAAGACACATCATCCTTGAGGTCTCTCTGTGCTTTGCCATATACAAATCCCCTCTGTTGATTCCTCTCCCTAAGACCTGCGTTACCCCTTGTACCCCTGCAAATGTCTCTTTTTCCCTTTTCCTCTTTCTGTCAAAGTGTTTTTGTTCCCCTCTATTTCCCCCCTATCAATCCTCTAATTTCCCAAAGATTCCCCTTTACATTCTTCCCTTACTCTTTGTTGACCTTAATTCCCCTTTACCCCTCTATCGTTACCTCCCTTTGGTGTAAAAACGTACTAAAATCGCTTTAAAACCCACTTTCCGACCTTGTAATAGGGCTTAGCCCCTTTCTGCTAAACCTTAACCACTTCCCCACGTAACCCTTTCCCAGAAACCAAGCGTTAAAGCCTTAGGGGCCGATCGCATGATCGCATAATCGCAAAAGTGCATGTTTATGTGAAACGTTCCAATTGTCCATCACAAATATTTGCGATGCGATGGACTACGTTGCAAATATTTGCGATGTGATCGGTCGCGTCATCGCATTTTCCCCCGATCGCATCTATCGCATATCGCAGTTTCATTATATGTATTCGATCGATCCATCGCAAATATTTGCGATGCGATCGCCCATCGCACTTTCTCCATTTGCGATTTTGCGATCAGACCCCCAGGTCCCACATCCACGACTCCCCTCATTCCATTTTTTTCATTCCCTTTGTATTTCCTCCGTTAGTCAAACTTTCGTATTTGCATTAAAGTTTAATGTTTTTGTACATTCCGCCCCATTTCATATATTTTCCAACTGTTTGGTCTCCACCGTTGATCAGCGCCCCCTCTCCATGATCCGACGGCTGTTATTCACTCCGGGGCACGCTCCAAGTCTTCCCCGCCACACTTCTCAAAACCACCGGTTCATTCCATATTGCTCATCCGCAGATGGTGGTTTTCCCTGGAGGCCCAGCGATTCCATTCAGCCATTGACACCTGTCCTCCTGTACGATTTCAAAAAACAACCATCCCCACCCGTTAACTCTATTTTCCGTGCATTAACAATCGGACACGGATGCCCAGCGGAATTGTCGTAGACCGTCCCATCTGGAGGTGTTCATCCGACGGCTCTCAATCATCGGAGATGCACGATGTTTAATAAAGTCACATACGCGATAGTCCATGTCCTGGCCCTCTTTCTATCATCTTCCGCTGTTGATCTGCCATGATCGACGGTCAAGATTGGTCCGCTTGTTGATTGACTTTTCCACTGTCCTCAGGTCCTGCCACGTCATCCCACGTGTTCCCTCCGTACTTTCTCCTATTCCCTTATGTATATTGGGTTCTTTTCGTGTTTTGTAATGTTTTTCATCCATTTTAGCTCTGTGTTCCATTAACCACCTACCAGAGCAAGTGTTCACCGTTTCCTCTACAATTTCTTCCGCCATGTCACCAAATGCGTCCATTTCCTCCGTCCGCCTCATCTGCCACCCCGTCCATGAGTTTCTTCGCAGGTTTCGTGTTTCACAAAGTTTTCAGAGGCAGAGAACCACCATGATGCATATGTACCATTCCAATGGCGGGCTGCGCAGACAGGGAACTGATATGGGGTCTGGTACGCCATCAAAATGTCAAAGAAGGTGGCGGAGGCATTAATTTCATCAGAGTACAGGTTTTAAAGATCCGCAACCCTACCCGGGCGCCATTAAAACCCAAATCTTGCAAAATCAAGGCATTCATGCAGCAGTTCAAGGGGCAGAGCACCATTTTGAAAGCCCTAGAGGTCAATCAGAAGTTTAATGTGCAAGAGATCATACTATCAAGGTTTCTACAGCAGCAGAAGGTTTTCTTCATCAGATGGACAAAGTGCCCATGCCGCCTTTATTGCACATCATGCTCTAGAGTTCTTTCCTCCAAGACAGCACTCATACATGATCAAACATGCATTGATGTTTCAAGTAGGGCAGACCTTACTGTTCATTATTTTATTTTTGTTACAGTGCCACTCAGTACTACAGTCAGAACACATAGGCCATACCAGAGATAAATGCAAAGATTTAAAACAAAATGGGCTTCTGCCCTCATTTCTTTTCTGTGTTTAATGTAACATTCAGTGTTCACCTACCACCTCAGGTCGACCTTCTGCGTCTCTTCCACTATAAAACATGGAAAGGAATTATTGTAAAGGTTGTTGATGAGATATCAGTGAAACGCAAGCATTGTTCCTCTTGAGACAAGTTCTCTGTGTAATAGTGTAAGATAGGTTGAGATTTGATGTATTCATACTGAATGTTCAAGCTATGGGCTATGATGTACCTGATTGGTGTTGTTTTTAATACGACAAGCATGTTTCTTTGGATCTTGATCTAAAGCAGCTGGTGATGTTTCCTCTTTCTCTGTATTTGTGATTGACTTGCTCTTATGTTATGTTCCATTTCATTTCATTTATGCTGGTAGGCAACAGAAGTATAATATAGGATTCACCCTTGATAGGTGCCCTATGTTTCCTGCTCTCCCTACCTCAATGTTTTCTGCTTATATGTGTATCTGAATGTTGATTTCAATTGATTTAACTAGTGTATTGGATGATATTTCCTGCTCTCTGATGTAAGAGTTGATGAAGTCCATGTTTAGATGTTCTTGGTAGGATTTAGCTGGAAGGTTTGGGAACACTGGGGATTAGTGTTAGCCCTGTCCACTAGGATCCTGGTGTGACCAGTTAACCTTTCCAAGATCCCTTGTCTTGCCTCTAATTTTGTCCAAGCAGGTCTGGAGTTAAATGACCTCTGACCTGATCTATAGACAGAGTTGGTTGGTTCTCCTCCTTTCATTTTCTGTCCTTAACGTCCCATTCAATCTTCTATCTTTTAAGATCCAAATGCTCTAGATGACTAGACCAAATGAAAGCTTGCACATTGATTACAAATAAATCCTTTCTTGACTCCATAGCCCAATGGCTTTGATGTTCTATGAGTTATCTGTCTCTGCCTAAGCTTCCTCTTTGCTCATCCTTGTCTTATATTGGTCCTTATTTTCCTAATTCCCTACAACCAAACTCAATAATCAAACCAACAACCTCGAACCTACAACTAGACTAAAATCATAACTTTGAGTCTTAAAGACATAAACCTTTGGATATTATAGAGAGATCCCTCTCTGGACCTAGGAGGGCTAGATCCTAAGGTCTGAAAGTGGTTCTATGTTGTCTCATATTTTGGTCTCTGTCAACCTGGCCAAAACATGGGAACCCCAACATAATGGCGACTCCATTGGGAAATTCTGATTACATTTCACCTTAAACATTCGTAAAAACCTTAGAAACTTAGAACTCTGGTCAGGTTGACAGTAAGTCACCCCTTTCTTGAATCGACCTCCATTATTGAATATCCACCGTACTCTTAGACAGAGCCTGGAAAGGGCCAGGTAGCCTCCAGATCTCATCCTCTTTTCAGAGGTGACATATCTGGTAAATGCCCTCCTAGTCAATCTCTGGTTGGAGCTGGTTGTTTTAGAGGAGATTCCTGAAAGGTGATAGTGCCTGAGCACTGTGGTGGATAGTGTACCCCTTAGAAACATCCTAAACCCTCCACCTGGCGACTCCATTGTTCCTAAACGAAAAGACTCCACTGGTGATCAGTAGGCCTGCTGATCATCTTGGTTTCGCATCAGACTCCACTGGGAGACCAGACCCAAAACATAATGAAGACTCCGTTGGGAAGCCATTCCCTGAGACAACATTAACCACAGTAGAAGAAACGAGTAGGGTTAAGCTGCTTGGCTTATAAACATCATTTTTGCTTTCAGAACCATCCACACAAGAGCTTATCCCAACCCTGACCCACCGGAAATACTAGAAAATCCAGAGAGTATCCTCAAGGGAGCTCCTACACCTAAAATACCAACCATTTGCAGCCACATTCTTAGAGCTAATTCTGCACCCGAAAACCTAACAGCTCTAGCACATTTCCTCCCTGACCTAGACATACCTGATAGACTACCGAGAACTAGGACATTCAATCATCTAGACCAGCAAGACCTCGAAGTTTACAATACACCATCTAACAGTGGTCAAAACACTAGGGATAGTGAAACCCCTCCTTCCACACCACCTGATTTTCACTTCCTTCAAAACTTGGGGCTCTCCCACCCTAGATCTGCTCAGGAGACTTCTGTTGGTCCTAATATCCCTGTCATCCAAATACGGGCTACTCAAGCCAACCCTATACCTCATCAGACAATTAACATGGCAGCTTGGTATGCACCTTTACTTTTACCTCAACCCCTGTTACCCCTGCCCAATGATTATTAGTCAAAAATCCCACACTTCACTGCTAAAGAGTCCATAACAGCTCAACAACATGTAGATAAGATGGAGGACTCTTTTGATTTTATGGAAATTGATGATGAAACAATCAAAATGAGGATCTTTGCCCAAAGCTTAGGGGGTGAGGTGAAAAATTGGTTTAAAAATCTACCCCCTGGCAGTATTCAAGATCTCCCTACATTATACCAGACCTTTATAAACAAATGGGAGGTTAGAGCAAACCCTCGCCAGCTCCTAGCAGAATACATGTCCCTCAAGAGGAACGTAGGAGAGAGTGTTCATGATTACACCACTAGATTCAACAGCATTTATAATGCTCTTCCTCCACACATGAAACCTCCACAAGGTATGGCCTTGGCTAAGTATCCTGATGGATTTGATGCTGACCTGGCCTATGAGCTTAGAGATAAAGAGTACACCACCCTGGAAGACATGCAGAAAGGAGCCATTACCATAGAAGCAAACTTAATGGAAAAAAGGGAAACATTAAAAGCTGAGAAGAGGGTAACATATAGGGATGACAACGTAGCTTCCACCTCTGATCCAAACTATGATATATTATCTAAAAATTTGGATAAGCTACAACAAATGATGGAAAGAATGGTTGTCACAGTTAGTAACCAAGACAGAAATCAAAACCAGAACTTTAGAAGAAACAACAATGCCACTCCCAACAGACAAAAATAATCAGATCAACAAGTTATTCCCCCTTTCCAAAACTTTCTAGATGAGGATGAGGGAATCATAGAAGAGTCTGAAGGGAATGCAATAAACATGTTTGAAACAGGAGACTCAATCCTAAATTATGATTCAGAAGAAGATCAACCCACACCTTCATATTGGGATGAGGAATGGTTAGAAACTGAAGATTACAGACTAGGATTTGAAGATGCCATGCTATAGGTCAGAGAACAATATGAACTTAGGAGCAAGAAAAGCCAAGATACTTCCAAAGCCAAGACTCCTGAGGTAACCATCAAGAAAAGACCTGATAAATCCTCTAAAGCATTGCTGCAGAAAACAAAACAGCAGCTGAAAGTTCTGGTAAACATAAGGAGAAGGACAACCAAAACAATGAAAAACGAAGTCAACCAACCAGCAGCACTAGCACTGCAGTTAGTGCCCCTGATCAAACGGTTCCCAAACCTGTGCATAGTGAGAAATCACAAACCGATACAGCTGCTAAGGCAGTAGCAAATAAAACAGAATTGAACATTACAAAAACCCAATCCACTTTCAATCTAGAAAGTGAGATTGCAAAAATTAAAATTTCTGTACCATTATCTGAGCTGGCCACTCAAGGTGTATATAAAGGCCAAATTTTGAAAGCATTAAATCTGGGAGAAATGAATGATTCTATAAATTTGAATGATGATCAACCTGCCCTCCTCTTTGGTGCAAAAATTGAAGGAAAATTTCAGGAAGGTGTAGTTCCACCTTTTTATATCAGTCTCAACATTCATGACAAGATACTCCACAATGCCATGCATGATTCTGGTGCGTCACACAATCTAATGCCTAAGGTAGTGATGGAGAGGCTAGGCCTAGAAATCACCAGACCCTACAAAGACTTATATTCATTTGACTCTAGCAGAGTAAATGCCTAGGCCTAATCAAAGACTTATGTGTGAGCTTGACTCAGATTCCTTGCGAAGTGTATGGTCATGGATGTTGTGGTGGCAGATGTGCCACTTAAGTATGGCATGCTATTGTCAAGATCATGGGGAGCCAAACTATAGGGAACAATGCAGATGGATGGCTCATATGCCACTGTCCCTATATTCGGCCAACCTAAAAGACTGTATAGAGAGTCTCAGATGAAATTCTTAGTCAGTAGCCCCGAGAAACCTGAAAACTCACCATTATACTCTGTACATACAGATATAGACTCTTTTATCCTCTACAATGACCAATCCTTAGAAGAACCAAGATCAGATAATGGAAATAAAAACATACAGCCCATGGATTTCAACATAATGGCTACTCTATAAGAATACGATGAAGAGGAACATGGGAAAAATACTGAAAACATAACTCTGAATGAAACAGAAATAGAACAAAAACAGCAAGCTAGCCACCTCCCTGATCTCCATGCCCATAACGAACCACAAAATGACCCTCCTCCTAGCACAAACCTCACAACTCAACATAATGACGAATCCAGCTGTAGGGGAGGGGATGAAGACGAAGTAAAAAATGAACCCCTATGGGAACTGAACTTTGATGGGTCCTGTACTAGGCAGAGTGCTGGAGCAAGAGTATGGCTGCGTAACACTGAAAATGATCACGCAGAGAGCCACACTGTCAATCTGCATTTCAAATGCACGAATAACATTGCAGAATATGAGGCTCTGATCTTGGGCTTGAATCTGTTGAAAAAGTTAGGAGCCTATAAGATAGCTGTGAGAGGAGACTCAGAGTTGGTAATAAAACAGGTGAATGGTGAGTATTCAGCAAAACACCCCAGGCTTAGGGCATACAAGAATGATACTCTAGATTTGCTGAAAACGTTTGTTGAATATGAATTAGTGTTGATTCCTAGGGGGAAAAACGCAATAGCAAATGGATTAGCTTGCTTAGCTAGTTCATATCCTAAGGCCCCAGTTGACCAAAAAATTATCATTCAGACCAAATTCAGGCCTGCAGTGCCAGACAATGAAAAATATTGGCAGGTCTTTGAAGGAGACAAACAGATTGAGGATTTCCTAATAGGCATAAATGTGTTTGAGTTTTCTGATTCAGACTCCAAATCTGATAGCTTTTGCCTAGATGAAAATTTATCAGATGAGGAAGAAACACCCTGTAACATAGAAACTCCCCGTAACATAGAAATAAATTATTTTTCCGAGAAAACTGGAAATATAACCGAAAATTGTGAAAACGCAGATACAGAAGAAGTAGAGGTGTTGCAGGCCAAAGATAAGAACATACCTAGAGGCCTGGCACCCTTGGAGGACCCCTTTGACTTTGATGACGTAGAAAAAAAGCCCACAATTGAACATGCTGATTCTGATGTGGAAGAATGCAACATAGGCACTAAAGACAGACCCAAAATAATAAAACTGGCTAAGTCTATACCTGCGGACATGAAGAAGAAGTACATTGACCTTTTTAGGGAATTCATTGATGTGTTTTCATGGAGCTATGAAGACTTAAAGGCCTATGACACCAACATCATACAACACAAGATACCACTAAAAGAAAATCAGAAGCCTTTCAGACAAAAACTTCGAAGAATAAACCCAAAACAATTTCCTGCGGTAGAAAAAGAGATTAAGAAAATGTATGATGCAGGCATAATTGTTCCTGTGAGGTTTTCTGATTGGGTGTCAAACTTAGTGGCTGTAAGGAAGAAGACAGGAGAGATCAGACTATGCATAGACTTTAGAAACCTCAACAGAGCCTCCTTAAAAGACAACTACCCTTTGCCTATAACGGAACATATCCTATAGAAGGTAGTAGGCTCTAAGAGAATCTCCCTGCTTGATGGTTTTTCAGGATATAATCAAGTTCTGGTACTCCCAGAAGATCAAATCAAAACAGCTTTCACCACTCCATGGGGCACCTTCATGTATGTGAAAATTCCCTTTGGATTGATGAATGCTGGAGCTACCTTCTAGAGAGCAATGGATATCGCTTTCTCACATGAGATAGGACACTTCATAGTTATCTACTTGGATGAATTGACTGTCTTTTCTAAAACTGAAGAAGAACACTTGAAACATTTGAGGAAAGTCTTTGAAAAATGTAGAAGGTATGGTCTGTCCCTAAATCCTAAGAAAACTGTTTTTGGGCTGCAAGAAGGTAAACTTTTAGGCCACATTATATCTGAGAAAGGAATCATGATAGACCCCCAGAGAGTTGAGGGAATACTTAAAATTACACATCCAAGGAACATCAAGGAATTGCAGTCCTTCATAGGGAAGATCAATTTCCTTAGAAGATTTATCCCCAATCTTGCTGAACATCTTAGGAAAATGACTGAAATGCTAAAGAAAGATGCTGGAATTAAGTGGACTGTTGAAGCCAAGAAATATTTTGAGTCAGTAAAACTTGCACTCACTCAGGCCCCTGTCCTTATCAGCCCTGACTTCTCAAAATATTTTCTGATCTTTTCATTTGCTTCCTGTTATCACTCAGGTTTTCCTTGAAGTTGTAAGAAAAGGAAAGTATACCCGAGGTAACCACAAACCAACCTTCAGATGCAGAATCTAGCCAATCTGCATCCAGAGAGGGCTCTCTCTTTATGATTTATCTTTGTTCTTAGAAGGTTTTAGGCTAGTTATAGATCCAAGAGTTTGTTTGAAAATGGTGGAATCCGCAAACTAGGGGAAAGGTTGAAGATTTTCAGTCCATTGGGCTATGGAATCAAAGGATGGCTTTACTAGATTTCTATTTTACACACAATATGGCTTTGCAGGGCAAGATAGCCAGACAGAAAAAAATCCTTAAAATTTAAAGTGGATGGGATGAAAAACTTCAATGTCACAGCCAAATAATAGAATCCACCCTCAACACTCTCTTTGAGGGTTTATTTATACAAAAAATAATTGAAAATATCTCACACTAACCTAGCCAATAATCTAGGGTGACTAAGGAGTAATTTACAAATAAAAAGGAGACAAATGGTCTCGTAGACAGAATAACAAGTAACTGCTGATGTACTGTTTCCTCATTTTGCGGATGTGCTGGAGGCAGGTGCTATAATAGGGCTTGGTGCTGTCCCTTTGAGTAATTCCTTTGCTTGTCTGATACTCTTTGTTTCGACGGATACTCTTTAACCTGTTCAACTGATACTCTTTAATCTGTGCTCATTATTTATCCTTTACATAATGGTAAAAAGATCAAATTTTCTATCTGAAGATAAATTTTACAAAATTTCCAATAAGTCGTCCCACCATTGATCTTCTGCTATTACAGTTCTTTTGAGTTTTCTCAATGTCTCATCGGCCTCTGTGTACCTGTAAAAAGTGGGCTGACTAGGGAACAAATACTTTATTTCATGCTCCAGATGAAACAAATTCTTCAATCTGTCATAGAGGTTCCTCCCTGTTGGCAATGTTGCTTGTGATGCATTGATAGAAATAGAAGTTGTGTTATGAGCATGTATGTCTATTTTAGTAACATAGGTTTCCAGGTCCATTACCTTGTCACCTGCGAGCACAGGACTGGGTAACCCATTGTCTAATAAAACCTGAAACTTCCTTTTAAAAGCATTGATTTCTTTTAGCATATCTGAGCACTTCCTTTCCAAATTCTGCATAAGAGTTCTTTTGGTAAAAACTCTTTTTATTTCTAAGATAGTGCTTGTCCTATCATCAATTCCTAACTTTGAAAGCTGTTGCTTAGTCTGTGTGTTCAGAAACTGTATGAGTTGACTAGCTTGCTCAGGTCTGTTCTTTAATTCATCTCTTGTTTTGGCTATTTCTTCCTGAGCTACTTTGATCAAGTCATTTTGTTCAAATATTGTTTGAACAAAAGTCCAAATATTTTTTATTGAATCAATTATATTGGTCCAAAGAATTTCATTTATTTCTCTCAAAGGCTTTTCTAATGAAATATATTTTTCTAAAGCCTTAACCAATTTTTCCAATCTTTTAACTCTCAAAGGCTTTTCTAATGAAAGATCTTTTTCTAAAGCCTTAACCAATTTTTCCAATCTTTTAATTTCCCTGGTATTATCTGCAACAGTTCTTTTGGACATATCATATTTCTGCTCCAAGTTTTCTAACTGCAATTTTGTGGTTTTAAGTTCTGTGACCCTGAGTTTTAAACTTTCCATTTGTTTTACCAATTCATCAGAACTTAAACCAGAAGTGTCTACCTATGCTGATGTTGTTTGTTGATCTGTTGTTGTAGTACCTGTAGTTGTAGTAGCTTCTGTGATTGATGCCTGTATGATAGCTTCCTTCTCTTGTAAAGCTTGTTCCAATTCTTTCTCTGTTTCACTCAGTTGCTCAGTCATTTTTAAGAGCAACTCCATTATCTTTTCCTGCGAATTCTCCTTCAAAACTTCTTGGGTCTGGGGATGTCTTGAGGCTGGTAATTTCAGCTGCTTTCTTAGTGCAGCAATATCATCATCCTTCTTTTTGATTAGTGCCTCAATGCTTTTGATATATTTGGGGTCGTGACCCAAATTAATAATTATGTCTTCCAGAGACTTTATTCTGTTATCTTTGGCCTGAGAAGAGGCCTTTTCAACTTGCAATTGGGTGCTTGTGTTATTTAAAGAATCTTGCAGCCTTAAGCCTGCCATGGCCTTATCAGTAAGAGTGGAATACACCATTTCCCCAGTTTGTTTATGCAGCTCTATCTGGTCCAAGGGATGAATGTCTTTAGCCAGGACCTCAAAATTGGTTCTAATATAATCAGCTGCTGTCATGGGTTTTGGCACCTTGGACTTGAAGTGGCTCATCACCATTTTGCCTTGTGAAATGTCAAATGCTGACATTAACCTTTCCTGATTATGTGGAGCCATTTTCAGATATTGATCATAAACCTTCATTCTCAATGGATCATTCTTTGCCTTTATATTAATGAAAGTTATTTTTATATCACCTGTATCTGTTTTTGGTGGTTTAAAAGAAGATACTTCAGTACTTAACTGTTTTTGCAATTCTTTTCCTTTGTGGCCTGTATGTGTTTCACTTGCTGTGCCAGTCAGTTGACTATCTTCTCTTCCATCATCAAAAATTTCATCAATGATTTCCACATCTGGAAGTGGATCGGGTTTCTGTTTTTTGGCTTGATGTAGCTCTGAGGACTCTTTGGGAGGAGTAGTATCTGGAACCTGCCTTTTCTTTCCTATTTCCATATTGGATGGAGTTTGTAATTCTGAAACTTCAGGATGATTTACCTAAGTGGGAGAAACTTGTGATTGATCAGGTGCTTTGGAGGTTTGAGGTTTCTCTGCCATGATAAAAGTTTCAATGACCTGTATTTCAGGTTCCTTTCCTTTGCCTTTTGACTCTACTGCAATAGATGGACTGCTTTCCTGTAATCCCTGTTGTAGATTTCCTGCTGAAGAAGTGCCAATGTGAGGTACCTACACTTGTGCAAAAGATTCTAAGTCAAAGTTTTTCTCAAGGTCTTTCATAATTTTGTTCATTTTGTCTTCTTCACTTTCTTCCTCGACTAGTGTTCCTTCCACCCATTCATCTTGGTTAGCATATTGTTCTATATCAGGAATCCTGTGGTGAATATAAGGGGAATATTTGTTCTTCATTCTTTTATCACAGATAAAACTAAATGGATCATAAGGAACCCAACGGAAACTCCTTTGGAACTTGCACTGGTTTTGTAGTATATCTTCTGGTTCTCGCTCGGCCTCCCTAGAGTTGCAGATGAAAGGACCTAATTGACTTTTAATCCTGAGTTGAGATTTCTTTTTCACACTACAAAAATGAATCATATCAGAATTATTCATTTGCCTGAAATATTCCGAGGCAAAAAGTCTCATGGGCACATATTTTGGCAACTTGAATGGATGCAATTCACATCCATAGAATCTGATGACTGAATGGTTTTGATATAAATACCAGTCTCCAACTTTATATGTCCTTGAAAGCTGCAAAGTCTTCTTGATTTCATTACCGAGCCTTGGAGGAGGAATTCCTGTCAACAAGGTAGTTGCAGGATATACAAAAAGATCGATGAACTCAGCATGGGAATATGGAGACTCATAGGAAGAGTGAGTTATGGCGGACCAAAATATAACTGATCTAGGATTTCCCTTGGCATAAAGCTTTTTTAACAGGGAAGGGGAACTTCTCTGATTGATAATAGATGAGGAGATGATAAATAACTGAGGAATATTTGAACACTTTCTCATTATCTAGCCTCATGAACTGGTCATGGATTTTATTGGAAATAAAGGATGCAAAATCATATTTTACTGCAGGAGGTTGCCCAGGAGTAAAGATAGACAGCAATACCAAGGTTATTTCATCAACATATTCACTTGTATTGAAACCCATAACAAAGGATATCATATTGAGGATAAGTCTGCCCAACTTGTTAAAGTAAGCAAAACCATATGGAGGTGGCCTTTTAGGTTGATGTTCAGGCAACATAAAAGTCTGGCAAATGCATTTCAATTTTTCTGGAGACAGTTGATTAGACTTTTCAATCAGTTCTTCCATAGACAAGGGAGTTAGCTCTTGATCAGGTTCAAAATGTAGCATTGCATTGATGGCCTGGGGAGTAATGGGGAAAAGAACACTCTGGTCAGGGGACATTACTTCTCTTTGAGTTGGATCATAGTTAGAATGGCAGTAGTGGATAATTTCTGGGAAAATGAGGACTGAGGGGATGAGATATCTCGGGAAATTGGATTCCCACAACCCAATGACATCCAATCTCTTCGAATAATCGTCTCTGCAGCGACAATAACTTCGAAGGGGGCTTTCATCAAACACTAAGTCTTTAATTTGGAAGTCCTTATCCACTAAGGGAAAATATTCTAATTCTCTGTGGGGGGCATTCAATGGGGTTACATTCAGGGCTGCCGGGGCTTCCATTTTGGTTCTTGTGTGTTCAAAATGGAAGTTTCTGGGTTTTCTTCACAGACCGGGCGCGATTTCAGTTTTAATGAGGGAAATTGGCACAGTTGCAGGTTAGGGGGAACAATTCACAGTTTTACAGCTCTGGGAATGATCTTAGTGATAAGATTTTAACACTAATCCAGTGAAAAAACACGGAACACAGAGTTTCTTTTGAATTTCGGAGTGCAATAGAATAAATACCTATTTTTGGAGGCAAACCGGGATTTAACAGGTATCAAGTGGTGGCGAGAAGATGCTCGAACACTGGTCCAGCGGAATTCTTGAACGAAATTGGATAGAACAGTAATTTTCAGTGGAAATTTGAATTTCACAGTGGGAGGCGCAGTCGCTTTCAGCAATGAAAATGACTGAAAAAACACGAATTTTGTTTTATTTCCAAATTCAAAAGGGGATTTTTATTTTATCAAGGAATGACGTCATTACAGTACGAGATGACATGTGGCAGGGGTCGGGCGGTAAGCGGTAATTCCCGCACCGCTTATGGGCAATGGTGGTTTTAAACGCAAGGGCAGCGATTCCATTGGGGAAGTGACACGTGGTCGGAGGATGGTTTCAAAACCACCGTGCCCCCGTGCGTTAAAGTTCTGTCGAGGGACGGCTAGCGGAATCGCTGTGGAGCGTTGATCTACATGCGGATGATCCGATGGTTATCAAGACGGGAAGGTGAGGGGAAAGTTAACATGCGGGCTCGATGTAATTAGTGTTTAACTAATCATCCCGGGGGTGCTTTGATAGACGGAAAAGTTGGTTATTAATTAATGCAGTTAATTAATTAATCCCATGGTTATAAAGGGTCGGGGTAAGAAACTTTGCGCACGGGATCTCCAAAGTTTAGTTTTAATTAAACTTTGGTTTATTTTTGCTTTTGTTTTAAACATACTAATTATATGTTTAATGTTTTTCATATTTTTATTATATGATAATGGAATTAAATCAATTCAATTATCATAAGGGGCGGGACTATTATATAATGATATATTTTAACCAAAGGGCACATAATGTGGGTTTTTTATAAATGCATGGGGAAATAAATACTTTGGTTAAAATATTAATAGATGGGTTTTTGGGATATTAGATAAAAGGCGTTAAGTACTATAAGATAAGGGCTTTTTACTAGGGATTTAGTAAATAAATCAGAAGTCAATATGACAAAGGGACATGGTAAACTCAAAACACTTAACTATAACTAACAAAGTGAAGATTTCCAAAGTAAATGATATCATCTTAACTTCAACACTTAAACATAGCATAGCAAGTGATTTTGAGGGTATTTTATGAAATATGGCATGATTTTCCTAAGTAAAATTTGATTTTACTTAGGAAAAAGTTAAAAGTGAATGATTATAATGGCAAATAATCTCAAGTACTTAGGTCTTTTTGATCATTAGGCCGAGGGTCGGGTCCCTCCAAAAGTCAAGGAAATGCCTTGAGCCCCTTTGATCTCCAAATACCTTAGCACTTTGGGGGAAATTAGTAAAACTTAAGGGGAAAGTGATGTGGGAAGTTAATGATTTTGACTTTGCTTGCTGTGATTTTCCAGTGTATTTTCTGCTTCAGTACTTGTGATGAAAGTAAAGGATTAAACACATTTAGCAGCATCATTCATCACATAAAACTTTGCAACACCATATACCTACCCTATCTACTTGACACTATCATTTTCTCTTCTTTATTAGGGTGCATTTGGACTTGCAAACCCTTATCAACCTTTTTCTTTTACATGACCAATCTATCTAATTCTACCCTTATTACATCCAAGGGCTCAGATTAAACTGTTGAGCACCTTTTATTAACTCTACCTATCTACTTATCTGCCAAGATTAAACTGTTTGGTCAGATATTTATTCTCTATTCTACAACATGAAATTGAAACATGAATGAGTCAAGTTTAAACAGTTTGACTCTTCATAAATTGTGGCAAAATTTTGACAAGCTGCACACAATTGCTTTATTATAAACATGAAATAGTAGTGGCATTTGGATTTGCACACTTTCCTTGGTCTATTTTTGCTTGGGGTTCATTTCTTTCATTTTCTTGACCAATTTATTTTTCTTACCCTTTGATTTTTCTTTTAGGGTATACCCTCTTTACATTTTTTAAATTTTTTGATTTTTTGGTTTTTCAAGAATATGAAACACCTTTGCTCAAGAAAAAGGTTTGAACATATTCCATAGTTCAATCAAGACAATCATGAAAAATGACACCTATTGGTATAGGAGTCTAACACTTCCCAACACACAATAGCTGCAGTTTTGCTGCAGAAAAATTCAGAAGGTAATGAATAGCCTATAGCCTTCTTTAGTAAAGCCTTAAGAGATGCACCCTTAAAGTACAACATCATGGAAAAGCAGGCCTATGCCTTGATTAAGGCCTTAAAAGACTTTAGGGTGTACATTCTTCATTCTCACACCATTGCCTATGTGCCAAATATAGTGGTTAAGGATATCTTGTCCCAAGACCCTGATGGGAAAAGGGGAAAATGGATTGCTACCATCTTGGAATACGACCTTGAAATAAAACCCACTAAACTGATCAAAGGTCAAGGCTTGGCCCAATTAATGGCTGAATCAAACTTGCAAGCCCTTGACATTAATATGATGAATGCCTTAGATGAGCAGGAAGGATTGCCCCATCCAACTATTGAGGAGCAGTTTCAGAACTCTCCTTGGTATACTGATATCCTTTATGTGCTCACTAGTCTTAATGCCCCTCCAGAACTATCCAAAACAAAGGCCAGATTCATAAAACTCAAAGCTAGAAATTATTATATTTTGAATGAGAATCTATATTGGAAAAATCCGAATGGCCTTTTGTTGAAATGTTTGTCTGAAACTGAAGCTGAAAGATTCAAACAAGAATTCCATGCTGGGGAGTGTTGAGGCCACCTGAGTTGGAAAACCACTGCAAATAAGATACTTAGGGCTGGTTACTATTGGCCTACACTCTTTAGTGATGTCCATAAAATGATTCTTGCCTGCCACAAATGCAAAATCTTTGAGGGAAAAAGAAAGCTCCTTCCCCTCCCTTTAGAACCTATCACCATAGAAGGTCCCTTCATGCAATGGGGCCTAGACTTTATAGTAGAGATTCATCCTGCCTCCTCTGGACAGCATAAATGGATCCTGACTGCCACGGATTACTTCACTAAATTGATAGAAGCCATACCCACTAGGAACGCCACTGACTCTGTCATCATTAGGTTCCTAGAAGAATTCATCTTATCTCGTTTTGGATGTCCAAGTAAAATAATCACTGACAACGCTGCTGCTTTCGAATCCAAAAGAATGGTTGATTTCTGTCACAGGTACGGAATAACACTTGGACATTCAACTGCCTATTACCCCCAGGGTAATGGCCTAGCTGAATCATCAAATAAGAGCCTGGTCACAATCATTAAGAAGCTACTGGAAGAGAACAAAAGGTCATGGCATAAAAACTTGATACATGCCTTGTGAGTAGACAGGATCACCACAAAGAAATCTATTGGCATGTCACCCTTCCAGCTGGTTTATGGGACTGAAGCAGTTTTTCCTACTAGTCTTGGAGTTCCAGTAATCAAGATTTTTTAGGAGATCCAATCAGAGGAGGGCAGCATGATAAGGAGAATTAATGAAACAATCCATCTTCAGTAAACAAGGGAGCAGGTTTATAGCAGAGCTGTCAGAGTACAGGAAGGCATAAAGAGACAGTTTGACAAAAGAACCAAAGCTTCAGATTTCAAGGTTGGAGATAAGGTTCTGAGATGGGATTCAAGAAGAGAGGACAAAGGTAAACATGGAAAATTTGACAGCCTATGGCAGGGTCCTTACATTATTCAAGCCACTGTGGGTCCTAATGCATTTTTTCTGCAAGAACTTGATGGCACAGAATTGTTTGGGGGTCTTGTCAATGGCAGGATGCTCAAACATTACTTCTATTGATTTTCCATTTCCAGTTTCATCTCCATTGTACATACCATTGCAAGTTTTCATTTTCAGAAAAAGAGAAAATGTTCCAAAAAACAGGATGAAAAAAGAGGTTCATACATGCTCAAAACATGAACCTCTGAAGTAAAAATCATGGCTCAAACCTGATCAAAATCCGAGCCAAAAGAAGCAGAAATAGCTGATCCTAATAAGCTCAAAATCTGGATCAGCAGCGAAAGAAGAACCAGCTCTAATATTCCTAAAACTAGAGCCGAAGCAAAGAAAAGAGGTGACTCAAATATGCTCAAAACCTGAGTCACAAGAAAGAAAGAAGAAGGTTTCAAAGTTGCAGAATTCCATGCCTTCACAATTTTGTCTTCTACAAGTTCCTGTCTAGCAAGTCAGACAGTCTAATCCTGACTTGGCTGTGTTTAAATTTCCTGTCTTAGAATGTAGGTGAAGGAACCTGTTGGATAGTTTAATCCCAACAGGTATTAGATTAGGTAGAGTAATAGATGAGCCAACAGTCTAATCTGGCCTCATGGAGCAATAAGGGTAGATTTAGAATAGGTTTGTTTTTGTTTTGAAAAATGAAATGTAAAGGGTCTGCAAGCTCAAATGCACCCAAAGGGAACAGTTAGAACTTTAGTCTGGGTAGGTAGATTGGTTGGGAAATATTTATGCTGGTGTTCCAATCTTGTGGTGGCCGCTGAAATCAAAGAAGAAATATGGCTTATGACAGCAGGAAACTGGCCTATTCCAAAGATCATATCTGGTTTCTTGACTCCTCCAAGGAGAAGCCATCCCCATGTGGAGCCACTATTAGCCCCCCTATGAAATGCTTGACAAGCAAGCTGGGGTCTATGTCTTTCTGGAGACCTTCAAGGAATGCATCTCCCCTGAAGACACATCATCCCTAAGGTCTCTCTGTGCTTTTCCATATACAAATCCCCTCTGTTGATTCCTCTCCCTAAGACCTGCGTTGCCCCTTGTACCCCTGCAAATGTCCCTTTTTCCCTTTTCCTCTTTTTGTCAAAGTGTTTTTGTTCTCCTCTATTTCCCCCCTATCAACCCTCTAATTTCCCAAAGATTCCCCTTTACAATCTTCCCTTACTCTTTTTTGACCTTAATTCCCCTTTACCCCTCTATCGTTACCTCCCTTTGGTGTAAAAACGCACTAAAATGGGTTTAAAACCCACTTTTCGACCTTGTAATAGGGCTTAGCCCCTTTCCGCTAAACCTTAACCACTTCCCCACGTAACCCTTTCCCAGAAACCAAGCGTTAAAGCCTTAGGGGCTGATCGCATGATCGCATAATCACAAAAGTGCATGTTTATGTGAAACGTTCCAATTGTCCATCGCAAATATTTGCGATGCGATGGACTACGTCGCAAATATTTGCGATGCGATCGGTCGCGTCATCGCATTTTCCCCCGATCGCATCTATCGCATATCGCAGTTTCATTATATGTATTCGATCGATCCATCGAAAATATTTGTGATGCGATCGCCCGTCGCACTTTCTCCATTTGCGATTTTGCGATCAGACCCCCGGGTCCCACATCCATGACTCCCCTCATTGCATTTTGTTCATTCCCTTTGTATTTCCTCTGTTATTCAAACTTTCGTATTTGCATTAAAGTTTAATTTTTTTGTACATTCCGCCCCATTTCATATATTGTCCAACTGTTTGGTCTCCACCGTTGATCAGCGCCCCCTCTCCATGATCCGACGGCTGTTATTCACTCCGGGGCACGCTACAAGTCTTCCCCGCTGCACTGCTCAAAACCACCGGTTCATTCCACACTGCTCATCCGCAGATGGTGGTTTTCCCCAGAGGCCCAACGATTCCATTCATACATTGACACCTGTCCTCCTGTACGATTTCAAAAAACCATCGTCCCCACCCGTTAACTCTATTTTCCGCCCATGAACAGTCGGACACGGATGCCCAACAGAATTGTCGTAGACCGTCCGATCTGGAGGTGTTCATCCGATGGCTCTCAATCATCGGAGATGCACGGTGTTTAATAAATTCGCATACGCGATAGTCCGTGTCCTGGCCCTCTTTCCGTCGTCTTCCGTTGTTGATCTGCCATGATCGACGGTCAAGATTGGTCTGCTTGTTGATTGACTTTTCCACTGTCCTCGGGTCCTACCACGTCATCCCACGTGTTCCCTCCGTACTTTCTCCTATTCCCTTATGTATATTGGGTTCTTTTCATGTTTTGTAATGTTTTTCATCTGTTTTAGCTCCGTTTTCCATTAACCACCTACCAGAGTGAGTGTTCACCGTTTCCTCTGCAATTTCTTCCGCCATGTCACCAAATGCGTCCATTTCCTCTGTCCGCCTCATCTGCCACCCCGTCCATGAGTTTCTTCGCAGGTTTCGTGTTTCACAAAGTTTTCAGAGGTAGAGAACCACCATGATGCATATGTACCATTCCAATGGTGGGCTGTGTAGACAGGGAACTGATATGGGGTCTGGTACGCCATCAAAATGTCAAAGAAGGTGGCGGAGGCATTAATTTCATCAGAGTACAGGTTTCAAAGATACGCAACCCTATCCGAGCGCTATTAAAACCCAGATCTTGCAAAATCAAGGCATTCATGCAGTAGTTCAAGGGGCAGAGCACCATTTTGAAAGCCCCAGAGGTCAATCAGAAGTTTAATGCACAAGAGATCGTACTATCAGGGTTTCTACAGTAGCAGAAGGTTTTCTTCATCAGATGGACAAAGTGCCCATGCCGCCTTTATTGCACATCATGCTCTAGAGTTATTTCCTCCCGGACAACACTCCTACATGATCAAACACGCATTGATATTTCAAGTAGGGCAGACCTTACTGTTCATTATTTTATTTTTGTTACAGTGCCACTCAGTACTGCAGTCAGAACACATAGGCCATACCAGAGATAAATGCAGAGATTTAAAACAAAATGGGCTTCCGCCCTCATTTCTTTTCTGTGTTTAATGTAACATTCAGTGTTCACCTACCACCTCAGGTCGACCTTCTATGTCTCTTCCACTATAAAACATGGAAAGGAATTATTGTAAAGGTTGTTGATGAGATATCAGTGAAACGCAGGCATTGTTCCTCTTGAGACAAGTTCTCTGTGTAATATTGTAAGATAGGCTGAGATTTGATGTATTCATACTGAATGTTCAAGCTATGGGCTATGATGTACCTTATTGGTGTTGTTTTTAATACGACAAGCATGTTTCTTTGGATCCTGATCTAAAGCAGCTCGTGATGTTGCCTATTTCTCTGTATTTGTGATTGACTTGCTCTTATGTTATGTTCCGTTTCATTTCATTTCTGCTGGTAGGCAATAGAAGTATAATATAGGATTCACCCTTGATAGGTGCCCTATGTTTCCTGCTCTCCCTACGTCAATTTTTTCTACTTATATGTGTATCTCAATGTTGATTTCAATTGATTTAACCAGTGTAGTGGATGATATTTCCTACTCTCTGATGTAAGAGTTGATGAAGTCCATGTTTAGATGTTCTTGGTAGGATTTAGCTGGAAGGTTTGGGAACACTGGGGATTAGTGTTAGCCCTGTCCACTAGGATCCTGGCGCGACCAGTTAACCTTTCCAAGATCCCTTGTCTTGCCTCTAATTTTTTCGAAGCAGGTCTGGAGTTAAATGACCTCTGACCTGATCTATAGACAGAGTTGGTTGGTTCTCCTCCTTTCATTTTCTGTCCTTAACGTCCCATTCCATCTTCTATCTTTTAATATCCAAATGCTCTAGATGACTAGCCCAAATGAAAGCTTGCACATTGATTACAAATAAATCCTTTCTTGACTCCATAGCCTAATGGCTTTGATGTTCTCTGAGTTATCTGTCTCTGCCTAAGCTTCCTCTTTGCTCATCCTTGTCTTATGTTGGTCCTTCTTTTCCTGATTCCCTACAACCAAACTCAACAATCAAACCAACAACCTCGAGCCTAAAACTAGCCTAAAATCATAACTTTGAGTCTTAAAGACATAAAACTTTGGCTATTATAGAGAGATCCCTCTTTGGACCTAGGAGGGCTAGATCCTAAGGTCTGAAAGTGGTTCTATGTTGTCTCATAATTTGGTCTCTGTCAACCTGGCCAAAACATGGGAACCCCAACAGTATTGTCAAAGGCTAGATCTATTTAAGGAGAAGAAATTATTTGTGCAAGGGTGTGCAAGTGTCTGGGCTTTAATGAATACCTCACTCTGAAATTTATCTGTATGGTTGAACTCTGTTCTTAATCAATCGATCTGAATCTGTGATGCACCTATGAATATGATGAAGGGTCAAAATCTCTAGATCTGGAATTGATGAATCTCTAAGAAGATCTAAAAAGAAGTATTGAAGACCTGGCGCAAATCTGTTGAAGAAATTGAAGAAATCTGGGTAAGTTCGTAGATCTGAACTATTATGCAAAAATTATCTTTTATAGATCTATACGCAGGATCTTTTCATAAAAAGTGCATGTATACACGGGTTAGCTTCATGAAAAGTGTGTATATACGTGGGTCTGATTAAATAAAAGCGCATATGGTATCTGATCTAATGGTTTATCAAGGTTGAATGTGTTTTTGCATATCTATTCTGAAGTCTGGGTAATCTCTGATATTTTGATTACAGTGGTTTTACAGTTCTGTTGGAAGCAATGGTCAAAGTATGTTTGTTGATAAATGAAGGGTTGTGTTGAAGCTGTTTGATCCAGTTTGAAAATTGATGAAATTTTGTCTGCAGTGGTGCTGAAGGTTGAAGCCTTCTGTCAAGGGGTTGTAGCTCCCTTCCAGGTGAGGCTGGTAAACGAGAGCAGGGGGTTGTAGCTCCCTTCCAGGAGAGGCTGGTAAATGCGAGTAGGGGGTTGTAGCTCCCTTCCAGGAGAGGCTGGTAAACGAGAGAAGGTTGTAGCCTTCTGTAGGTGGGTGCCTGCATGCTGGTATGAGTCTGTGCCAGTACATGGTTGTATGGTGTTTTCTCTATAATAAAATATTGAAGGCTGAGACAATGGCAGCGGTGGTTTTCTCCCGACTTGGGTTTCCACCTAAAATCCTGGTGTTCATGTGTGTTGCTTATGTGTGATGGTTTATTCTATTATTACTACATCTGCTTACTGTTAAATAAACATTAGATGAATGAATTTTGCAAAGATCTAAGTTAAGAAATATCTGCATAATAAGATCTCTGTGCATACACATGTTTTATTAATAATAGCCGCGTGTATACGCGAGTTGGCTTCAAGAAAGTCGCGTATGAGTTTTGAAGTAAGGAAAAGTATAAATTGTTGAGTTTGCCCTAAATACTGATTCACCCCCCCCCTCCCCTCTCAGTATTTTTCCCAACACCAAGATGCACTTATACGTCACATGGGACACCTTTGTGTTCCTTCAAGCGAGCGTGCCAAGATGATATGGGAAGAACACTACAGTCGAGTCGCTGGGCATTTCGGGGTTGAGAAAACAGTAGCAATCCTGCAGAAGTATTTCTTTTGGCCGAACCTTAGAAAGGATGTCGAGAAGCACATCAGATCCTGCACTGCTTGTGCCATCGCCAAACCAACGATCAAGAAACAAGGCCTATATACTCCTCTAGCTACTCCTAGTCGACCTTGGGAATCCATCTCCATGGATTACATGTCGGGCCTGCCTTCTACTAAGCAGGGAAATGACTGTATTTTCGTGGTCGTCGACAGATTCTTGAAGATGGCCATTATGGCAGCCTGCAAGAAGAATATCACAGCAGAAGCCACTGCTAAACTCTTCTTTGAACGAGTGTGGGTGCACTTTGGGATCCCATAGTCTATCATATCAGATTGGGATAGCAGGTTCCTAGGCACATTTTGGTCCAGCCTCTGGTCAATGTTGGATACTAGGCTCACCAAGTCCACAGCTTTCCATCCCCAAACAGATGGCCAGACAGAGGTCGTCAACAAAATGATTGTACACATTATGCGCATGTACAATTCAAAGCATCCACTCACATGGGACGAGAGCCTCCCCTATGTACAACATAGTTATAATCGTTCTCTCCACAGTTCAATCGGCCATAGCCCCTTTCAGGTGGGCTTGGGATTCCAGCCACTATGTCCCATCGACGTAGCCATGCCATTTGCAGCTGCTCAGACCAATTCAGCTCATGTGCAGTCTGAAGTTGACAAAGCAAGTAGCTTCATCGAGTGCATTCAACACATCCACCAACAGGTTCATGATATATTGGATAGAGCCAATGCCAAGTACAAGAAACGCCATGATCAACATCGGGTGCCACACAACTTCCAGGTGGGCGACAAAGTATGGCTACATTTGCAGAAGGAGCGCCTCACTGGACCCCATCGCAAGCTTCGCCTGCTCCGATACAAGTTGTACACCATCACCAAGGCTGTAGGGAACAATGCCTTCGAGCTCAGTATTCCACCATTCCTTGGTCTGCACCAGCTCAGTATTCCTGAGCTCGAAGGCATGGTGGAATACTGAGTCCGAGGTGTCCATTGTAGAACAACTCACACCAACAGAGTTAAATCCAGAATGCATGGAACAGCCCACCACAGATTGTATCATGGACATGAAAATCAAGAACACTCACCAACATAAGAACCAACTATATCGGGTTGTCAAAGCTGGCCAAATCCTGCACCAAAGAAAGTGGTTCACCAGGGACCAAGTTCAGCAGAAATTTCCTCATCTCATGGAGGAACTTAACGCAATGGGGACCATTGCTTCCTAAGGGGGGAGGAATGATCCAGGTGGATATTGGTGGTCACCTACCTATTCCACTTGGGGCTCCACCATTGTCTCTTTTATTTTTTCAGTTTCGGCACAGTTTACTATTTTTAGCAGTTTTCGGGTCCTAAACTTCCGAAGCCATTTTGAGGCCCTAAACGACGTTTTTTTGGGAAAACGGAGAGCAACATGGGTCCATGGATTGATGTATCTCATTTTAAATTTGTATTCCTCGGATATATATTTCTAACGAGGTATGGTACGCGTCAAACGGAGATCGTATGCCAAAGTT
The DNA here is from genome assembly GCA_034641835.2 of Pinus albicaulis. Classification (NCBI taxonomy): domain Eukaryota; kingdom Viridiplantae; phylum Streptophyta; class Pinopsida; order Pinales; family Pinaceae; genus Pinus; species Pinus albicaulis. The sequence continues at coordinate 1,275,346,847 of CM076581.1, read as the reverse complement.
ACGCCCCTGGGAAGTTGAAACACCAATTTACCCAAACGGGGCCCATAGTTTTGTCGCTTCATCTCCTAGGGTTAGGGTTTTGGATGTTTATGATTTCCCATTGTTTCTAAATAATAAATAGGCCCTCAAACCTCATTGTAACTCAGTTCAGAGGCCTGTAGCCACCACATCTCTTCTCAGAGATAGCTACCAGCGCCCTAGCTAGTTTTATTTCCATTCTGTCTGTAACCAAATTTCAGTTCTTTGATATTAATGAAATGAAGTGTTATTTCCGTTGCATCTCTATATTTATGGTTATATGTTTATTCTGTTGTCTTCCCACATAAATCCGGATCAGATTCCCTATAGGTGTCAACCTCATGTGTAAAACAGAGCCTTCAACTGTCATAAAAGTCTCCTGAATAGAGCTCGCCATGCCTACTTCACTTCTTCAAAAGTGTGCATTTTCTAGTTAAATGAATAACACAACTGCACATCTCAGGTCTAGAAATGAACTAACCACACGGAAAACCAGGTATAAATAGTTGGATGAATATTAGTGTTATCAGTGTCTATACCCTCCATTGTCTATCCCGTATCGAGTTATCATTATAAGTGTAGGCAACATCATTGTATGATATGTACCGTAACTCCACCTTCGGGGATTGCATCTATATATGTACATAAGACTATGACTTGAATAGAAGCTTTAATGACATTTCCTATCATGCCATCACTGTTGGGATTTTTCAATATTTTTCTCTTATTTATTTATCGTGTGGCACATATTTTTTATTTTTTGACTCTAACTCGCTTTCATTTCCAAGCTCGTAACATTCAATGTATTCATACTAAACATTTGGTATAATCATGAGTCTAAGATTCTACAAAGAATATTCATGCTATGGTTGATGATGGAAAAACCCAATCTGGTTGGTGATGGAAATTGAGGAGAGGCAAACTAAATGAGGAAGTGAAGGCATGGTGAAGATGTGTGTTTGATGGATTTTGGACCTAACAAGATGACTCACCTCCAGATATAAGTAATACAGTTACCTAAAAAAATATTGAGTGCATCTGATGTAGAGGTTTTTAGGGGACACCAAACAGGGTTGCAAATCATAGTGATCATTCAAGTTTATTAAAATGATGGTTTTAAATTTTAATGGTCATGTTTATTTGTTGATTTTATTTCTAGATACAACTAATATGCCAAGGAAGAAGACCCAATGAGACAAGAAGCCGAGCAGTGTATTATTAACACTAGATTTCAAAAACAAGCACAAAGAAATGAAACAAAGTAGTGCTTGCATTCATAGGATGAAATTATTTTTTCCCATTGGATACATCAAAATATATACTAAGCCTAGTGATAGAACAATGGCCTTCCAATTACTCGAATCCTTGATCTTTCCTCAACTAACTCTCTATTGGTATGGGTATTTAGTCATATGAAACAGTGTTTTATAGACTATAAAATATGTATGCATGAGACGCATTCATGTTTAGATACTTTTTTCATAAATTAAGGAAAATTCAACATCATATAAACTATCCCAAGTCCTGAATATTGTTTGGTCTACATTCAAAATTAGGCCAATAGGATGAGACCTGAACAATTCTCCCAGAACAAACTTGTCAGTTTTGCTGCTTGCCCCATTTACTAAACAGGACCCTTAAAGAGGCTATAAATCTTGTTGATCTATATCAATCTTAAAATTTTCTCACCAAGATATCATTGCCATAGTTTTTAAACTGGTTAAAATGCTCACCAGTCATTACATATTCTGAAGTAGCATAACCATACGTTCCCATAACTCGAGTTGAAACATGGGTGTTGTCTCCCTCAGGTCCATATTTTGCTAGTCCAAAATTAGACAACTTCGCATTTTATTCTTGCACTAAGTACATATCTTTCCATAAAGACTTAAGAGAATCCAAACTATAACACTGAGCCATCTCATAATTTTGAAGTTGTAGGTACAAACCGAATCCAATAAAATATTGGACGTTTTAAAATCCTAATAAATCACTGGTCTTTCAGCCCCTCCATGAAGAAATGCTAGACCTTTTTCTGTACCCAATGCAACTTTCATCCTGATAGACCAGGGGAGTGGCAGGGACCCTTCTGAATGTATAAGGTAAGTACCATTGGACATCAAAGATCTAAGTATGTTTTTCAAAATACAAATTTACAAATTTGGATTATGACTCTCTAGAAGGAATTACAAATTGGGATTAAAACATTCCAAAGAGTTATGTTTTGAAGGGATTAAGGATAATCAAAAGATATGTAAGGTGTGCAATTCAAGTTTTGAGGTGATAATTGTGGTGCTACAATTTAAGACCATAGTTATCTTGCTTATCCAATAAGACCATTTATGTATGATGACTCTTCGAAGGTGAAAAATCCAAAAAGAAATAATTGATGGCAAAACACTACATGTATACAATGAGCGAGAGTTGGAGGCATTTTTCTTGCTGCAAAGGGAAAAAAATTGACATGTAATGTCTCTAAGACAATGCATATGCATGACTACTCAAGTTACTTTCTCTGAGCTAGGCCATAACAACAATCTGTGGGTTAATCTTGAAAAGACAAACTACTAAGAAGAGTATAATATTATACATCCAACAAGAGTATATCTCTCCTCAAAAGAACCTCACATACCTCATACGAGCAGAACTAAACAGGAACAAAAGTAAGAACAAGGTTTTTGTCTTTGTCTTTTTTGATATTGGTTTGGCACAGGTTAGAGGAAAATCATTTGAGTTGAGAGCCTAATAGTTGGACCAAGAAGTTGATTTTGTATCTCTGATATGAAATGATGAAAATTATCATAAGGCCAAGTTGTTAGGCCATCCTTATCTCCGTTCATTAAATAAATTTAGGTCTGAAATTCTAGAGAATGGTTTAGAAGGTAAAATTGTAAGCATAGCCAAGTGATATTAATGGAGGAGATGACCCAAAAGAAACCACACTCCTCTTCAACATAATAAGTTAGTGTTGAACCTGAAACCTCCCAAATAGAGGAGGTATGGCCAGTATACATTCCATAAATTTTCTCAGTGTAAAGCAAAACAGGAGGGCTAACTATGAGATGACCAACTAAAATATTCATGAAATAATAAATTAAAAATTTATAATCCACCAAAATATGTTATTAATTCTCATGAGAGCCATCATGTACTATAGAAATAACTAAACCTAATCAAATAGCCAACGAATTGGACAGCAGTGAAAAACAGAGAGAGTTGTTGAAAAGGAACATGAGAGTTTGCAAAGGCAAACATGATGGAGAAAAATTAAGGGGCACATGGGTTAGAAACATAAACATTGAGCATCTTCTAGAGGAGGTAGGAAAATAATTCCGTCCTAGGGAGTTCAAAGATGTATATTATGTAAGAACAAGAAACAAAAGACAAAGTAGCAAACTTTTTACTTAAGAGGATTTTTTTGGGTTAAAAGATCATGTGTATAATCATTGGCATGTATGCATTAGCAACTTGTAATTGAGCTGTCTGATACAGATTTATTATAGAGACAACATGGCTCCATTTGTATATCACCCAGAAGACAAAAAATATTTAAATGAGTAACAAAGGATGTCGGTAAAAAATTTATCTAACACAATTAATTGTGTAAAATGAGGAATTGAAAATCGTATCATAAATCCAAGTTATGGAAGATGTAAGGAAATAGTTGGATCATAATAAATAGAAAGAAATAAAGGCTAAGTAAAATATCTTGCTACTGACTATTAGCATATGTGGATAAATTTCCCAAGTACACAGGAACAAAGCGATGGGGGCCCTAGATGTAGGGTGGCATGTAGAGGGCATCACAGGATGGCACATACCTGACCTCTTGAGGGCTGGGGGAATATAACTAGTGACCTAACTTGAGGGCATTGCCGAGCAGTGATCAAGATACTCAATGTTGTTGACTTCCTGAGGGGCATCTGAGACTTGAGAGCTGACCTAACTTGTATGGGGGTAATGGCTTAATCCTATAATGATGGGAAGGGTGTATAAACCCGTAAAGGGTGCTCTTTGTTCATGTGTACTTTAGGATAACATATCATCCAGAGTAAATAATATTCATACTAATCATAAAGACATGATACACAGCAACTTTATAGTTGAAAAACAACACATATTTGATTCAAGGAAAATAACATTAGAGAGGTCCATATTATCATAAAAATATAGCAGTAGGTTAGGCTTAGATTACTATGAGGTCATCCCAAAGGTTTCTGAATGTCTTTCCCCTTAATAATCTCTCTTTATTTTTTTCTTGTTTTCACTTTTCACTGTTTAACTCCTATGCTCAGTTACTGCAACTAGGTATGTTCAACAGAGGCATCCAAGGGCAATATATCAAATTTGACTTATCCATATATTTAGCATAAATGTTTACCTCCATAACAGTGATTAGGCTCAAAATATTCTTCAAAATAAAATCATATTACATCTATTACAGCTTCAGGAAGAGCCTTTTTTCTCTATTTTTGACGTGTCGAACTACCTAAATGACAATTTCTTAATGCATTTGATTCATTTGATCACAGATTCAAATGGAAATAGAAACCACTCATAAGATAAATTATATCAATCAAGTGAGAATGAATAGAGATTATATAAATAAACTGTATATCCCATTCAAACTACAATATTATATTTCATGCTGAAACTCATTATCTTCCTCTTAGTCTTAAGAGAAACTACCTTGAGGACCAAGCGTAAAGTAATTAGACAATGCAATCTCCCCACATACAACTGTAAACAGTGCATGCCCAAACCAATACCAATGGCTGTCAAATATCACAACAACACTAGGTTTAGAGGTTGAATTGGAGTGTATAGCATAAAACCCATTTACCAGTGCCTCATGCAGAAGAAATAATCACAACTCAAATAATAGAGCAAATCAATTGACACAACTGACTATAGAGGAAAAGTTTCTGAAGTGTGGAACAACACCTCTTAAGATTAGTACTTGGCATACATGGCTGTTACCAATATCAGAATTGACCAAAGCTCTGGTTAGGAACTGAACGGTAGTAGAACCCACTTTCATAACTCTCCACAATATATTCTCTCATTGCCCTTCCTTGTACTAGAAAGCTAGAGGAACATCCATGAACCAGCCATGTAGTACAAGGTTGGATAATTCTTGTGTGAAGCTTAACACTATTGAGGAGGTAATGTTGTTTTATAATACTGATCCTTAGTCCCTTCTTTGAGCCATGTGATTATCTAGGCCATCTGAAGTCATGAATCTAATGCATCGGCCTTTATTATCTTCAGATATGCAAGATCTAATCAACAGCCTTGTCCAGTAAATATTTACTGCATTCCAGAATGTGACTTCCCTACACAAAAATTCTAAACCTAATCTTTTATATTTGAATGAATTTGAGAAAATTTTACACATAGCACATATTTACCAATTTCACCAATTTTACACATAGCGCATATTCACCCATATGTATTCTTAAAATCTCAAATCTATTTTACAATTTTCATAGAGAAGATATGTACCAATTTCTCAGTTTACCAAAACTAGGCCCTAAAGAAAACCATATTACCATCTCGCAAAAGATTTTATACCCAAATTTCTCGCTATTGCGTCGCCTGGTACAATGCACACTATCTCCAAATCATAGGAGGTTTTGTTCTCTTTGACAATGAAATCTACCCAAATATTAATGAAATGCTTCCATACCCAAACCAATAACAATGGCTTCCATTATCACAGCAACTCTTTATTTAGAGGGTGGGATGGGGTATATATACTAAACCATTTCAATAAGCACACCCCAACCAATAGAGCTAATAAAGTTGACACAACCCACTAAAGTACAAGGTTCTCAGCCCTAGAAGTGTACCTCTTAAAGTCAGCACATGGAAATCATCAGTGTTATGGCCATTAGAATTGACCAATGTTCTGGTAGAAATGCATGGCAGCAAACCCATTTCCTTTACTATTCACAACATCATCTATTATTCCCTTTCTTCATACTAGAGGGTCAAAGAAACCACCTCATCCACTCTAAACTAGAAAATTAGCAAAAATTTGAGATTTTTTTTTTTGAACCTAGGTACTATTAAGGAGACACTATCATATTTTGATCCATTCATCGTCAGGCATTGTCCAATCAACTTAGATCGAATTCCAGAATAGAATGGATCTCACGTTTCATTCTTAGATCTCGGTTATGAGTATATAGGACTCTAAAGAAAGGCATTTTAATAGGATGGAGCCCAAATCTCTCCCTGAAGTCGACCCCTCACTAAATTTTTAATAAAAACTGACAGATTGCATGAAAATTAAACAACCTGTTAACATTTCAATTAGTCCAAGTATTGGTAAAAGGAAGACTACACAACAATCCCAATCAACCAACCAGGCTTAAAATCAATAACTGCATCATGTATGCGTCTCCATGCCAATCCTTAAATATACCCACTTTGAACAAACCTGCAGTTTAAATGCATAGATTGCCTCTGCATGTGATTCCTAGTGCAACAGGAAAATTAACGGAATTTGTTACTGTTTCACATAATTCTCGCTCTACTGAAAGTTCTGACGCAAGGTTGCAGAAGAGTCAATACACACGCATTGAAGCCCCAACTAGTAAAAAATGGTGTGAATTTAAATCCAATGCCCCTCCTACCCAGTAAATTGTGGGCGAATGCCATTCAAATCCGCTCCAAACCAGAAAATCGAGAGGCGAATCCATCCTTTAATGTTTATCCACATTTATTATTTTGCGCTAACAGGGAATACTTAATTATTTTTAAAATAATTACAGGGCTAACTATATAAAACTATATAAAATGGGTTTTATATAGGAAATTCGCCCCTCCAAAATCTAAAACCCCTTAAAATTCGCCTTTGGGGTAAAATTCACACCTAAAATATTCCCTGGGCACCATTCACTCCTTGCGTGTATTCAATGTGATGTAAGACACTCCTACTCCACAAAGTAGTCCCACCCACTATAGTACACCACCATGCACCCATGTCCACCAGTAGTCCACTGCTAAATACTTGATGCTCCCACACATCCTCGGATGTGATGGCCTAGAGTTGTGTCTCTACATGTTTGACCACTGCTCTGCTTCGTTGCGACCTATGTGCCCTGCGCAAAGGTGAAGAAACCTTGACTCCATAAAAGGCATTTTCTGGTGACTTGCCAATGCCACCTCCTCAGACAAGCTCCTTCCAAAGTATGTTGATCACCCTGTGACCCTGCGTACAAATTTAGTACCAAGACAACCCAAGGAGTCTAACCATAAACTAGCTGGCCACTAGAGCTGACCGAAACTCTACTAGCGAATGTGAATGCTCAACTACTAGGCCAAATTTACCCTCTAAGACATAGTCAACCAGCCTACCTGGGAAATGATAGGTATTCCCACCTGGATCCTAATGCCAGTTTGGGGTTCCTATATTTCCAGCGCCTGGAAATTCTTGCTGAAGTACACTAGAGTCCACCACCATCTCCATAACCCACTCCACCAGGTACCAACTCAAAATCTCCCGCCATCCAACCTCAACATGTAGATGTTGCACCCTGTGCAACTCCGATCGTCTCATCCCACTATCCAGGTCAACATATGAAATCTGACTAGGTGGCACCTTCTCTCTCTCTCTCTCCAATGGGAAGAGGTGACCTAAAATTTTTGATAGCCCCCTCTATGTATGCCTGAAGGGGGCCCCACTTTGACACTCCAATGTTCCCTCTAGCTGTACCATTAGGGAATCCAACCATTCCCCAATGTGGGCAAAATTGGCCCTTGACTCGGTAATAACCACCCTCATGCCCTCCAGTCCCTCGTTCTGCAACAAAATAGCCTCTTGTAATGATGTGGCCTTCCCTTTCAAAGCTAGAAGGACAACCTGAAGCTAATGACATTTTATGTGCAACCATCATCCAATACCTCTGTATCTCCTAGTGCCTCATCAAGAGCTAGCCCAAAGAATGGTTGCACACCCTCCTTCATACACACTCCAACACGCAAGCCATGCTCACTAGTCAGTTGCATGTGATTGTCATATGACAATTCGATCATAGACCTGGACGCCTCTCTACCTATCGGCTCCTCAACAACAGTGGAACTATCTCTCGACACCTCATCAACCTGTGATGTGTTGCTATCATTAGAGAACTCGGTCACAACCTCGGATACCCCATCAATGGATACCTCAACAATGGGTGGTGTCTCATCAGTGAGTGTATACTCAATTGTCTCCTTGCCAACCATGGCCCCTTCAACTACTCTTTCATCTTATTCCTTAATCCGACTCACCATCCCTGCATAATTCCACGGAACTCCCCCTGATTTGTGCATGTCTCATAGTTCACGGAACTCCCAAAAAGAGAGGGATGATTGAATGTCATGTCCCAATGATTGGTATTCCAGCCAATTTGCTCTCAATAACTCCACATCAGTTACAATAATGTCTTGCCATCTTTATGTATTATCCACCATTCTAGGCATAGTGGATTTTTTTTATAATTGAGAATGGTCTTAATTCCCAATTGTTTCATGAATCAATTTCTTCCTCACATTAACCATCATTTGTTGCACCCTAATCACCTCATTCAAGGTTACTTCCATGGCGTATGAGTTTAACCTTTCTTAGGATCCCATGATTTCTTAGTTTTTTATTCTGGTCTTGTCATAGAATGAAGGTTTACCACAAGCTGAGCCAAGATTATGCTCTGGTACCACTGTAATATCCCAAATGGGGATTAACAGTAATAAAAGTGAAAATAGACAAGAAAAAAATGCAAACACCATTACAAGCTCAAACTGGAGCCAAAATCACTGCTGAGCCATTTTATTAATTTATTGGGAAAGAATACAATTGAGGTGCTATAAATTTTGCACCTAGGCATACTCAAGGTAGGATTGAAGAAAAAATCAAGCCGAAGCAAAAAAATTGACTGAAAGTGTTGCTGCGTGGCTCAGTCTCTGTGCTGCCTAGCCCAGAAATGTTGTTGTTGGCTGACTTTAGACTACTCGTTGGATTTCTTCCTCCGCTCAGAAATTTTTGGCTTTTAACCTTGGACTCTACTTACCAAACTCACAAAAACCCACAAAGGAATTGGCCATATTTTGACCCCGGAGTTTTGGAAAACATAGAAAGGGTTCACCCAAAGCTTGACTTCCGGATGTGGTCCTCTTGGGCTTGGCTCACTATGTTTCTTGGTAAATCGAACCTTTGGATGAATCTTTTGGAAACTTCCTCTGGAGAGCTACCAAAATCCCTGGTAGGAGGTGGCTAATCTCCCCTCCAAATCTCCTGCTGAAACTCCGCTGCTCTCCACACTTTCGACACCCACACCGAACTGAAATACGCAATCACTGGGAAACCTACTATACCTTTTCGCAATCCTGAAGGGGATACACTCTTCCTATTTCTACTTTTGTGTAATTCTCCCCACCAAAATGCAAAACTCCTCTCCTGAGCAGGCACTCGAAGTCCCCCGAGGTAGATTTTTAGATCTATGCTTGAAGATCTTGTGTGCTAAACAACACTACAGACATGGCTATCTATCTCAAGCATGCTTCCATCAAAATGACCAAGAGTAATAAGATGAATGAATGAATTCCAAATGAGCATTCCCTTCTTCCTTTTATGAATTGAGGCCCAACGTATGTTGTGGGTCCCACCTTGTCTTGCATTGCTTCTCCTTGAACAATCATGTGCTACCTACCTCTAGCCAATCCCACACTGTCCTTTTTGTGCCTCTTCTACGCTGCCACCTAAGGCCAATTCGACCACAATACTAGAGCTACAATTTTCTCTTGGGCACTTTAGGAAACAACTTTATTTGGCTTAATTTCTGCCCAACATTAGGAAATGCCAAAATAAATCAAAATTAATATTCCAATTAGATGACTGCTAATTTGGAATATTACAAAAACCCGTAATCTTGGAGATTGTCTTCACTTGTGATCTCCCATTCGATGAATTTATAAAGTATAGGACAAAAGGAAAAGGTTTGAGTAGACCTACAAGTTGGAGTGTTACCACCATCATTGTCTCATTGACTTTTCCCTCTCGAGAGTCTTTTCTGACCCCATGTACCGATTTTCTTTGGGAGGCACTGATGCCACCTTACAACCACCATAAAAAGCCAATAGGAAACTAATTTTTTTTTTTTTATCTATGAGTCTCAAAATTTCAGTAGTCTATCACACTTCATATATGTCCTAGAGTGTCTAGTAATGTCTTTGGATGTCTAAACCAGACTTAAAATTGTTTTTATAAATATGCATATTACATCCATATACCCAATGTATGGGCTTCCTTCATCATAGCTACCCTAGTGCCATGGCATGTAGCTTGGAGGATTCCCTTTGTGTCCACTCTATTCCATCATCATTTCAAACGACACATGTCATTTAATGGATGTACCATGGACCTGTCAACCCCTGAAACCACATTATAGGGTCATTTATTAACCTCCCTTGTTGAGCTTGCTAACACTTGTACATTTTAGAGCCCATTTGGAAGGGCATTACACCATGAAGTGTCCAATTTTTCCCCTCGTTAGTAAGATTATTTACACTAATTACTCTAATCAGCTTCTGAGCCATGCAAAGAAGGTCATTTTCTTTGTTCCATAGAACTGAAAAAAAAGTACATTAGTGTAGACTTTGTTCCATAATATTTTCCTTAGGCACACACTAGGTGTAGACTTCGAGATTCCTAGATACAAAGGAAAAAATTGGGTGTTAAGATTACAATTGAATTGTTGGAGGAGTAATATCATTTCAACCAGACAAGGAGAAAATTTGCTCATTGTAGAATGACAAATTTGACACATGTTGTAGAGTGCATAGGCCTAGATACCATAGATATAGGTAATTCAAAACTACGCACACATAGATAAATGGTTGCAAATAGAGGTAAGGGAATGTTAGCACTATAAACAAATGTTTCCATAAAGAGGTGATGCAATGGAGAATGATCAACATGGAATGATAGACCTAAAAAGACATATCTGATAGGCTCTATATGATGCTCAAGGTAATGGCCACTGCTACAAAGTCGTAGGCAATGGCCACTGCTACAAATTCATGGCTCCAATACCACTATTGGGCTCACGAGAATGCAACAGATATTTAGGATAAACATGAGATTGCATAATATTAACCATATATACATATAAAGACAAGTACATGTGACATTTGGATTATCCTTCCAAGGTCCCTTTAGATTGAGTCAAAGTGATGTTTCATGTTCCTCCACACCAACCCTAACGGATTAGATGTCCAACAAATATAAATAAATAAATAAACAAACCAAATAAAAGATAATTAACTACATATGTACATAATAGAACCTGAATTAAATAAATCATTGAATTTTTATCTCTGTTTTATCTCTTGAAATTTGCTAGTTGTAGGAACATTCAATTGTTTTCCATGATGGGCGATTTATCTTTAGAGATAAGGAGTATGAAGGATGAAGCTACCTTGATAAATATTAATCTAATGGCTATTTCCCATCTTGTTGAATAAATTTCGTGTGTTTTTTACCAACTAGATTTCCTCCACATATATAAAGGATGTGACGTCATTGCTGATATATTATGAAAGGAGGGTTTACTTCTCCCCAATGAATTCATACTATTTGATTTCTTACAAGGGAGGTACAAAGTTCATACATTTTATAGTCTAGATGTTCCTTTAATGTCTTGACATTGATTCTTCTCAAACAATGAATAAACGTTTTTGCAGTTGATCTCTAAAAGAAGATTTTATTTGTTGTTTTATGTACATATAATTTCTTTTAAAAAAAATTTATCACATTAGTAATCCAACACTTCAATTGTAATCTTAACACCCACTTTTTCCCTTTGTATCTAGGAATCTCAAAGTATACACATAGCGTATGCCTAAGGAAAATATTATGGAACAAAGTCTACACCTAGTGTATGCCTAAGGAAAAGATTATGGAAAAAAGTCTACACTAATGTACTTTCTTTATCAATTCTATGGAACAAAGCAAATTATCCGCTTTTCATGGCTCAGAAGCTGGATTATAGCAAGATGGATCAGATTATTCTATTGAAAAAATAAAATTACCTACTTTTCATGGCTCAGAAGCTGATTAGAGTAAGTTGGATCAAATGTTTGCTTCTGCTTGGTTATTTAGTTTCCTTGCAGTAATTTTTTACATGCGTTGAGAATGCATACACCAATACAGACCATAGTAGCAAGTGAATTTCTGACCATAGTAACGAATCTCACTTGTTTAATTTGGACTCATCTCAAACTTTGCACAGCTCCAAAAATGAGTTGTTTTAACTTGTGTGAGCCGAACTTGCTTCCTATGAGTCTAACTCATTAGCAGTAAATTTCACTTCCAAGCACTTGTTACTAGTTAGCCTGAATGCTAACTGGCATGTAAGTGCCAACTAATGTTTTTTTAATTGTTTGGTGAGAATTATGCATGAGTCTGATGACTACATGTTTAGTTCATGTCATTATAAAAATCAAATAGAAAATACCCATTCTAGTCATATTTTTGGCAGGATCTTTTGCAGGTTGTCTTTAATGTTTTTTTCCAGTGACTTGTAAACCTATGAAAGAGGAGCAGAGCAAGAAATTTAAAAAAAAATTAGAAAGAAAATAGTGACATATTCAAAATTTACACAATATTTACCATGGTAACCCAAAATGGGAAAACCAGCTAGAAAGGCAACATACTTTCTTGGCTAGGAAATGTACCTAGTACCTACAAGGAGCACTAGAAACTTGGAGGAGGAAATTTGATCTATGGAGTTTGGGACCATGCGATATGATCTACATGGTGTATGCATGAACCCTTGGTTGGTCCATGATGGACAAGCACATGTGGAGGTAGCTTTCTCTTGATTTGTTAGACCTCAACTCCAGGCTTAAGTGGCTTTATTATTTGGAGCACTTGAGACCTTCTGACAACATGTTTCTTCTATGGCTTGTGACCTTGTGACAACATATCTGAGTTGTTCTATGGATTGAGCGAAGTTTTTGGAAGATATATGAGTTCATCTGTGGCTTGATCCAAGTTAAGTGGTGACTAGACTGAAGTGTTGTGGCTTGATCTAGGTCTATGGTATCTATGTCAGAGATCAGTGAAGACTAGACCGAAGTCCTGTGACAGTTGATCAAAGTCTGTAGCATAGATCTAAATCTGTGATCTTGTTCTAAGTCTGTGAAATTATTCTAAGATTTATACCATCTATCCAAGGTATGTCAAGGAGGTCTGAAACCTATATTTATCTCTGATCTGAATTCCTATCATCATATCTGTCCAGTATCTATTCTTTATTTGAAGTATGAGCTTAAGAAAAGGTGTATTCAATCTTGTTTCCTTGTGGCATGATGAGAGGATCAACCTTCGCTTGGTGATATTTGTTGGACATTCAATTGTGAATACTTAGCACTTGTGGAAGCCTTCATGGGTCAATAAAGTCCTTGTCTTGATCTATTGTTGAAGAACCAATTCAAATGCTTAAATAAAAATGTACTCTGCTTTAAAATTTTCATAGTCATGATATTTCTTTGTATGAGAAATGTACAAGACAACTAGATCATTCTTTAGCACCACATACACAAGACAATGATCCAAATAGTTACATCTTCAATGTTGGCTAGATAAAAATGTCATGGCCATTCAGACATTTTCTTCACCATGTTTCTCTCAAGGGAAACCCACCTTGCCTTAGCAGCCATTCCTGAACCTGATGCCATCTCTGGTACCTAACATTTTTTACTACAATGCCAATACACTTTTCTATGAACCCCACTCCTACTAACCACTGCTCTTGAAAATTATGAAACCTTTCCATTTAAGTAGTAGTGACCGAAAGGTTGAAAAATGGTGTTCTTTGCCTCTTGAACATATTGACAAATTGAATGCTCTTCAATACTTGTGTTATCACTCAGGTTTTCCTAGAAGTTGTGTAAGAGGAAAGTATACCCGAGGTAACCACAAACCAACCTTTAGATGTAGAATCTAGCCAATCTGCATCCAGAGAGGGCTCTCTCTTTATGATTTATCTTTGTTCTTAGAAGGTTTAGGCTAGTTATAGATCCAAGAGTTTGTTTTGAAAAATGGTGGAATCCACAAACTAAGGGCAAGGTTGAAAGTTTTCAGTCCATTGGGCTATGGAGTCAAAGGATGGCTTTACTGGATTTCTATTCTACACATAAGATGGTTTTACAGGGCAAGGTAGCTAGATAGAGAACAATCCTTAAAATTTAATGTGGATGGGATGATTTTGAAGGGATGAAAGGCAGCTAAGAATCTTTCACCATGTTCAAAAGAAAGAAATGAGATGACTACAAACAAAGAGCAATGAAAAATTCTTTATTATAGTAATCAACAATGTTTAAATTAGCAAAGCATGACCCTCCGCATGATTATTTTCAACATTATGTAACCAAATCCCAGCTCCTGCCCCTAATTTGTTTACTGAGCCATCAAACTCTAAATGCCACAGAATTTCATGTTCATAATTCTCATCAATTGTTTTAAAATGTTTCTTGACAGGAACTAGTTGTTTAGTTTCTTCTGGTATTTCTTGATCATCTAGTGTTTCTTTCTTTTCAGAGATTTCTTCAATTTTAACAGTAGTTTTGTTTGTGGTTTCCAATTCCGGAGCTTCTATTTCAGTAGGGAGATCCAACTCAGCATTGTATAAAATAAAAGAGTCCATATCAGAATGTATAGAGTAAACAGGGAAGTTTTCAGGCTTCTCATGGCTACTGACTAAATATTTCATAAATGTCTCTCTGTAAAGTCTTTTAGGCTGACCAAATACTGAAATAGTTGCATATGACAGGTCTAGTTGAATTGACCCTCCAAGTTTAGCACCCCAAGATCTAGACAATAACATTCCATATTTAGGAGGGATATTAGCCACTACTATATCCATCAAAACAGACTTCGTAGGGTATTGTACCAAAGTAACACAAAAGTATTTAATCAAACCTAGACATTTTACCTGACTGGAATCAAAAGAAAACAAATCTTTGTACGGTCTGGTAATATCTAGATTTAATCTTTCCATTATTGCTTTAGGCATCAAATTGTGAGATGCTCCAGAATCAAGCATTGCATTATGGAGTATCTTGTCATGAACATTCTGGCTTACATAAAATGGAGGAGTTCCTCCACTTTCTGGTTTTCCATTTACCTCGGGGCCAAAAAGAAGTTTAGGTTGATCATCAAGAATATTTACTGAATCATCCAATCCAGTAATGTTAATGTTTAGGGACTTGGTAATTTGACTTATATAGACATCATGTTTAGCCAATTCTGATAAAGGAACAGATATCTTTAGTTTGCCTATTTCAGCCTCTATATTGAAAGGTTTTTCTGTTTGAGTTTTGGTATTTTGCATAGTTGAGTTTTCTCTATTTTTTGGGTCTTCAACGTTTTTATTTTTTTCATGAGTAAAATTTTGATTTGAAGGTGTTTCTGAGTTAACTTCTACTGTTTCTTCTAAATTTCCTGCAGGAGGAAAAGTATTAGATTGTTGTTTGTTGTTTGGTTGGTTGTCAGAGACATCTTCAATTATTGGATTTGAAGGGTTGGGAGTTATCCTAGACAGAATTTGTACTTGGGGAATGTTTTGTACAGGGGGAATGTTAACTTTACCTTTGACATTTTGTTTTGCATTTTTCTGTTTTCTATTCTCTGGCACATCAATCCGTCTGCTTCTCAAATTATATTGTTTATGAACCTCATAAATCGCTGTGTCATAGCCTTCCTTAAAATCAAAAGTCTCACCTGAATGAGTTTGGAATGTTTCAAGGATGTGATTCTCTTGATCATCCTGGGATAGGAAAACTTCTGGTTCATTTTTTTCATCAGTTACATTGTTTATTTCTACATCTTCTGTAGGTTCTTCAAAAGTTGAACCTTCAACGAAGTTTTCTTGGAAAGGTGGCCTAATGTTTTGGTCAGGGACATTCTTTCCAATATTTTGATTCAAATTTCTCCTAAAGTTTGGGTTTCTTGCAACATTCTGATTATCACTAGAAGACTTTCTTTCAATGGTCTCCACTCTGTCTCCTAATCTTTCCATACCTTTAATGATTGCATCCAGCTTCTTTTCAAAAGCCGAAGGTTCTTCATTCATAGGCATTCTTCTTTCTGCTCTTTCTCTGGCTCGTTTTTCTATCAGATTTGCTTCTACACTCACCACTATGCTTTGCATTTCCTCTAATGTTTGGGGAGCTCTTTCCCTGAGGGAATAAGCAATGTCAGAATCAAAACCGTCTAGAAATTTAACCAATACGGAGTCAGGTGGGGGTCTTAGGTTTTGAGGAACTGCATTATATGCTTCATTGAATCTAATGATGTAATCTTGTACTGTTTCATTATGTCTTCTTCTTAATTTTTCGAATTTTGACAGGATCTGAAGAGGATCTTTCTTCTTCTCCCATCTGTTCAAAAATGCCCTATATAAAGCCGGTAAATCAGCAATACTATTTGGAGCAAGGGCCCTAAACCATGTCCTAACTTCTCCAGTAAGACTCTGAACGAAAATTCTCATTCGGACATCATCAGTATCAATTTCATAAAACTCAAAGTAATCAGTCATCCTTTTGGTGTGTTGTTGTGTTGTATAAGTACCTGATCCATCAAAAGGTGTGATCTTACTCTGGTAATCTTGAGGCAAAGCAGCGGCATTGGCTGGTATCTGTAAAGGGGCGTATCGATTGGCCATTGGAAGATATAGTGGGGTAACAGGAGTTGATGGTCTGGCAGGAGGAGATGGAGGAGTAGAAGGGGTGACATGTGTTTGAAAAGCTTGAGAAAAAGTAACTGAACTTGGAGATGCTTCAGTAATTACAGAAATGTTTGAATTTTCTTCAAAGGTTTGTTCAGATTGAATAGAGTTCTGTAATTCTCTGTCAAGATGATGTGAAACAAATCTGTATTGCAAATATTCAAAGAACAATGGATCTGGAACTAATCTGGATAATTCGGTTTCAGAAAAATTCACAAATAAAGATGTTTCAAATCATGCATCAAAAGGAATGTCATCAATATATATAATTTTCACAGGACAAGATGCAGATCTAGAAAGTGGTCTAGAACTTCCTGAACTCTCTTGACTTCCTCTTTCAGAACTTTCTTGACTTCCTTGTCTTCTAAGAATCCTAGGAATCAGATTTGGATTTTCAAATATTGGTGGTGGATTAGGGTCAGGGTTTGACCTAGTATGTCGAATCCTTTCTGAAGCCAGTTTTCTTAGACTATGTGTTTTTGGATTTTTGGTTTTAATTGAAAGAATAAATACAACTTCTACAAATTCTTCAAGAAATAATGATGTATGATTAAATTTTTCTCAAAGATCTATTAAACTAGAGAGTCTGATTAAACATTTTGAAACTAAGGTTCAGTATATAAGCTAAATCAGAGATAGACTGAAGCAGCATTTATTTACTTTTGCAATTGCAGAGCAAAAGCAATTTCAAAGGCTACCTGGCTGATCTTCAGACTTTGTCTATAGCTTATAAGTGAACAATATTAACAAATAAAGATGATTCAGGTCCCCAGTATGGTCGCCACTATGTTATCACTTAGGTTTTCCTAGAAGTTGTGTAAGAGGAAAGTATACCCGAGGTAACCACAAACCAACCTTCAGATGCAGAATCTAGCCAATCTGCATCCAGAGAGGGCTCTCTCTTTATGATTTATCTTTGTTCTTAGAATGTTTTAGGCTAGTTATAGATCCAAGAGTTTGTTTTGAAAAATGGTGGAATCCACAAACTAAGGGCAAGGTTGAAATTTTTCAGTCCATTGGGCTATGGAGTCAAAGGATGGCTTTACTGGATTTCTATTCTACGCACAAGATGGTTTTACAGCGCAAGGTAGCTAGACAGAGAACAATCCTTAAAATTTAAAGTGGATGGGATGATTTTGAAGGGATGAAAGGCAGCTAAGAATCTTTCACCATGTTCAAAAGAAAGAAATGAGATGACTACAAACAAAGAGCAATGAAGAATTCTTTATTATAGTAATCAACAATGTTTAAATTAGCAAAGCAAGAGCATTTAAGAATCCATGCTTATAACCAATTTAGAGGAAAACATTAAGAACAATCACATCTGAAATCAGAGTACAATTAAGTAAATTCTGATTCAATCCTTTATGTAAATTATTCAAAAATGGACATAATGATATTATAAACTGATATAAAACTTAAGACATAGGGTAGAAAGACTTATTGAACTGCAGTCCGACACATGAATCCTGCAAAAAGTCATGAGCTTCAAATTGTCATCCAGTAAGCCACAAATAAATTTCTCCAAAATGCTTTTATTCCAAAAACTTCAATGTCACAGCAAAGTAATAGAATCCACCCTCAATACTCTCTTTGAGGGTTTATTTATACAAGAAATAATTGAAAAAATCTCACACTAACCTAGCCAATAATCTAGGGTGACTAAAGAGTAATTTACAAATAAACAGGAGACAAATGGTCTCGTAGATAGAATAATAAGTAACTTCTGATGTGTTGTTTCCTCATTTTGCTGATGTGCTGGAGGTAAGTGCTGAAATAGGGCTCGGTGCTGTCCCTTGGAGTAATTTCTTTGCTTGTTTGATACTCTTTGTCTTTACGGATACTCTTTAACCTGTTCAACTGATACTCTTTCATCTGTGCTCATTTTTATCTTTCACATAATAGTAAAAAGATAAAATTCTCATCCTGAAGATAATTTTCATAGAATTTCCAATAGGTCTTTCCACCATTGATCTTCTGGTATTATATTCCTCTTAAGTTTTCTCAATGTCTCATCAGCCTCTGTGAGTTTGTAAAAAGTGGGCTCATCAGGAAACAAATACTTTATTTCATGTTCAAGATGAAATAAATTCTTCAACCTGTCATATAGATTTTTCCCTGTTGGCAACGTTGCTTCTGGTAAACTGATGGAACAAGGAGTTATGTTCTGAGCATGTATATTTATTTTCTTGACATAGGTTTCCAGTTCCATTATCTGGTCTTCTGTGAGCATAGGACTGGGTAACCCACTGTCCAACAAAACTTGAAATTTTTCTCTGAAAGCATTAATATCATCCAAAATATCTGCACACTTCCTTTCTAAATTCTGCATAAAAGTTCTTTTGATGAAAACTCTTTTTATCATCAAAATAGTGCCGGTCCTGTCTTCAATTCCTTGTACTGCAAGCTGTTGTTTTGTTTGGGTGTTCAAAAATTGAATAAGTTGATTGGCCTGCTCAGGTCTACCTCTTAATTCATCTCTTGTTCTATTTATTTCCTCCTGAGCTACTTTAATCAAGTCATTTTGTTCAAAAATTGCTTGAATAGAGGGCCAAATACTTTTTATTAACTCAATTATATTACCCCAAAGAATTTCATTTATTTCCTTCAAAGGCTTTTCTAATGAAAGATCTTTTTCTAAAGCCTTTACTAATTTGTCCAATCTTTTAATTTCCCTGGCATTATCAGCAACTGTCTTCTTAGATGTATCATACTTCTGCTCCAAATTTGCTAATTGTAGCTTTGTGGTTTGAAGTTCTGTGACTCTTAATTGTAAACTTTCCATTTGTTTTATCAACTCATCAGAACTTAAACCAGAAGTATTTACCTGCGCTGGCTCTGTTTGTTGCTTTGCTGTTGTAGTACCTGTGGTTGTAGTAGCTTCTGTGATGGATGCCTGCTTGATAGCTTCCTTTTTCCTGTAAAGATTGTTCCAATCCCTTCTCTGTTTCACTTAGTTGCTCAGTTACCTTTAAGAGCAACTCCATTACCTCTTCTTGTGAATTCCCCTTTAAAACTTCTTGGGTCTGGGGGTGCCTTGAGGCTGGCAATTTCAACTGCTTTCTCAGTGCAGCTATGTCATCATCTTTCTTCTTTATTAGTGCCTCAATGCTTTTAATATCTTTGGGGTTGTGACCCAAGCTGATGATTATGTCTTCCAGAGACTTTATTCTGTTATCTTTGGCCTGAGAAGAGGCCTTCTCAATTTGCAATTGGGTGCTTGTGTTATTTAAAGAATCTTGCAGCCTTAGGGCTGCCATGGCCTTATCAGTAAGAGTGGAATAAACCATTTCCCCAGTTTGTTTATGCAGCTCTATCTGGTCCAAGGGATGAATGTCTTTAGCCAGGACCTCAAAATTGGTCCTAATATAATCAGCTGCTGTCATGGGTTTTGGCACCTTGGACTTGAAGTGGCTCATCATCATTTTGCCTTGTGAAATGTCAAATGCTGACATTAACCTTTCCTGATTATGTGGAGCCATTTTCAAGTATTGATCATAGACCTTCATTCTTAATGGATCATTCTTTGCCTTTATATTGATGAAAGTTCTTTTTATATCCCCTGTATCTATTTTTGGTGGCCTAAAGGAGGATACTTCAGTACTCAACTGCTTGTGCAAAGCTTTTCCTTTCTGCTCTGTATGGGTCACACTAACAGAACCAGTTAGTTGACTGTCTTCCCTTCCATCATCAAACACCTCATCTATGATTTCCACATCTGGGATTGGATCTGGTTTATGTTTTTTGGCTTGATGTATTCCTGAGGGCTCTATAGGAGGAGTAGTGTCTGGAACCTGCCTTTTCTTTCCTATTTCCATGTTGGATGGAGTTTGTAATTCTGAAACTTCAGGATGCTTTACCTGAGTGGGAGAAACTTGTGTTTGATCAGGTGCTCTAGAAGTTTGAGGTTTCTCTGCCATGACTAAAGTTTCAATGACCTGAATTTCAGGTTCCTTTCCCTTGCCTTTTGATTCTGCTGCCACTGGTGAACTGCCTTCCTGTAATGTTTGTTGTAGATTTGCTGCTGAAGAAGTGCCAATGTCAGGTACCTGCACTTGACCACAAGATTCTAGGTCATACTTATTCTCAAGATCTTTCATCATTCTGTTCATTTTTTCTGCTTCACTTTCTTCCTCAACTAGTGTTCCTTCAACCCATTCATCTTGATTTGCATATTGTTCTATTTCAGGAATCTTGTGGTGTATGTAAGGGGATGATTTATTCTTTATTCTTTTTTCACAAATAAAACCATATGGATCATAAGGAACCCAACGGAAAGTTCTTTGGAAATGTCTTTGTAATATATTTTCTGCTTCTCGCTCGGCCTCCCTAGAGTTGCAGATGAAAGGACCTAATTGACTTTTGATCCTTAGTTGGGCTTTCTTCTTCACACTAAAAAAATGGATCACATCTGAATTATTCATTTGCCTGAAATATTCCAAGGCAAAAATTCTCATGGGCACATATCTTGGCAACTTGAATGGATGTAATTCACATCCATATATTCTGATGACTGAATGGTTTTGATATAAATACCAATCTCCAACTTTATAAGTCCTTGAAAGTTGCAAGGTCTTCTTGATTTCATTACTGAGCCTTGGAGGAGGGATTCCTGTCAACAAGGTAGTTGTAGGATATACAAAAAGATCGATGAACTCAGTATAGGAATATGGAGACTTATAGGAAGAATGAATTATGGGAGACCAAAATATAACTGACCTAGGGTTCCCTTGGCATCAAGCTTTTTAACAGGGAAAGGGAACTTTTCTGATTGATAGAAGATAATGAGATGATAAATAACTGAGGAATATTTGAAAACTTTCTCATCATCTAGCCTCATGAACTGATCATGGATCTTATTGGCTATGAAGGAGGCAAAGTCATATTTAACTTCAGGAGGTTGCCCAGGAGTAAAAATAGACAGCAAAACCAGGGTTATCTCATCAACATATTCACTGGTATTGAAACCCAAGACAAAAGATATCATATTTAGGATGAGCCTTCCCAACTTAGTGAAATAATAAAAACCATAGGGAGGAGTTCCCTTAGGTTGATGTTCAGGCAACATGAAATTCTGGCAAATGGACTCCAATTTTTCTGAGGTCAATTTATTAGACTTTTCAATCAATTCTTCCATAGACAAAGGTGCTAGTTCTTGGTCTGGTTCAAAATGTAGCATTGCATTGATAGCCTGGGGAGTACTGGGGAAAAGAACACTCTGGTCAGGGGATATTACAGCTCTCTGAGTGGGATCATAGTTAGAATGGCAATAGTGGATAATTTCTGGGAAAGTAATGACTGAGGGGATGAGATATCTAGGGAGATTGGATTCCCACAACCCAATGACATCTTGCCCCTTTGAATAATCGTCTCTGCAGCGACAATAACTCAGAAGGGGGCTTTCATCAAACACTAAGTCTTTAATCTGAAAGTCTTTATCTACTAAAGGCAAATATTCCAACTCTCTATGGGGGGCATTCAGTGGAGTTACATTCAAAGCTGCCGGGGCTTCCATTTTGGTTCTTGTGGATTCAAAACGGAAGTTTCTAGTTTTTCTTCACAGGCCGGGCGTGATTTCAATTTTAATGGGGAAATTGGCACAATTGCAAGTTCTGGGGAACAATTCACAGTCTTAAACCTCAGAGAATGGTCTCAGTGATAAGATTTAATCACTAATCCAGTGGAAAACAAGGAAAACAGACTTTCTTTTGAAGTTTCGAAGCGCTATAGGATAAATACCTATTCTTGGAGGAAAGCTGGCTTTTAACAGGCAACAGGCGGTAGAAGGAGGATGCTTGAACACAGGTCTGGCGGAATTCTGGAGAAAAATCGAATGAAACAGTGGATTTTAGTGAAAATTCGAATTTCTTAGCGGAAAGCACAGTCGCGTTCAAATGATGAAAATGACATAAAAACACGCGAATTTGTTTTATTTCGAAAGTCAAAAGGGGGTTTTTAGTTTTTCGAGGAGTGACGTCACTTTGGTACGGGCTGACGTGGGGTAGGGGGGCCGGGCGGTAAGCGGTTAGTCCCCGCACCACTTATGGACAAAGGTGGTATTGAACAAGCGGGCAGCGATTCAATTAAAGTATCGACACGTGGACGGGAGACTAGTCAAATACCACCAAGCCCCCGGGCGTTAAAGCTCTGACAAAGGATGGGTAGTGGAATTGCCGAGGAGCATTGATCTTTGGAGGGGCGATTCGACGGTTGAAATGACGGGGAGATGGTGGGAAGTTAAATGGTGCGGGCCCAATATATTTATCGTTAATTAATCACCCCGGGCGGGAGTTGATTGGTGGAGGTAGTTGGTTATTAATTAATTCTAATAATTAATTAATCCCATAGTATAATGGAAAGAGGGGTCGCGGCGGGGTTTTAATTGTGTTTGAAACGTCGGGTGGAATGCCAGGTGGATGGGCCACGGTGGCATAGGGGCTTTTCCGAAGTTTTGGTTTTTAAAAGTAAAACTTCGGGTTTTATCTATATTTTTGTGTTAAACACATAAATCATATGTTTAAAGTTTTTCGTATATATGTTTTTTATTTTATTATATGATAAATTAATCGATGTAATTAATTTATCATAGGGGCGGGACTATAGTATAACGATATATTTAACCGAAGGGCTTGTATAGTGGGTTTTTATTTGAATACACGGGGAAAATAAATACTTCGGCTAAACTTTATAATAGAGGGGTTTTCGGATATTTATATAAAAGGAGTTATATACTTAGGATAGGGCATTTCCACTAGGGATTTAGTAACTAGAGTTAAACATTAATATGACAAAGGGACAAGGGAACTCAAAACACTTTGCTCATCTAAGAAAGTGACAATTTCTGAAGTAAATTGCAATATCTTATCTTCAACACTTAAACTTAGAATAGTAAGTTATTTTGAGGGATTTTTATGGAATTTTGCATAATTTTCCTAAGCAAAATGAGATTTTACTTAGGAAAAGGTTAAAGATGAATGATTATAATGATGAATTATCTCAAGTACTTAGGTCTTTTTTGATCATTAGGCCGAGGGTCCGGTCCCTCCAAAAGTCAAGGAAATGCCTTGAGCCCCTTTGATCTCCAAGTACCTTAGTACTTTGGGGGAAATTAGTAAAACTTTAAGGGGAAAGTGATGAGTGAAGTTAATGATTTTGACTTTAGCAACCATGGAATTTTTCAAGTTGACTAGCGATGTTATAGTGAAAGTAAAGGATCAAACATCTGACGTCAATTCAACGGGATATTTTTACAACTTTATCTACCTATCTCTTTATTCTCTGCTGTTGGGTGCACTGCAGCTTTGACCATGTTCAACCTTTTCTTTTTATGATAAATCTATCTATTTCTCATAACTTCATCTAGGAAAACTGGATTAAAGCTATTGGCTTTGCTTTTATCACTCTACACCTATCTGCTTATCGCGAGATTAGCGTTTGATGGAATCATTGTTATCATTACAACGTAAGTTAGAAAAAATGAACTAATGAAACCGTGATTTGACTATTTCATGAATTGTGTATCTAAATAAGTTACCCTAATTTGTTTATTATCAGTAAAAAGTAGTGGCATTTGGATTTGCACACTTTCCTTGGTCTATTTTTTGTTTGGGGTTCATTTCTTTTGCTTTTTGACCATTTTATTTTTCTTACCCTTTGATTTTTCTTTTAGGGTATACCCTCTTTACATTTTTTAAATTATTTGATTTTTTGGTTTTTCAAGAATATGGAACACCTTTGCTCAAGAAAAAGGTTTGAACATATTCCATAGTTCAATCAAGACAATCATGAAAATGATGCTATTGAGCATATAGAGACTAACAATGACCGCCAAGGATGGCTTTTCCTTGTAAAAAGTCCGAGAACAGTCTGATTTGCCTGAAACTGTCTATTCAAACAGGACTGTTCTTGTCTATTAATGTACCAGTGACTTTGTTGTACATATGATAGTGAAAATTTTGAAGCTTAGGGCCTTCACTTCGGGCTCCAACTCCAAGAAGTCACCATCCAATCAAAACTGCATTAGAAAAGGATATATTATGTACAAGTTAGAAAAATCAAAACATCCTAGTAAATAGGATCAAAATAATGCTTTAGCATTCGACCATTGACTGGTCCTTCTTCAGCTTCTGAATTGTCCAAATTCTTCAAAAAGTATGTGTTGTTTCCTTGCAAGGCATGTATGATGTAAAGCCCTTTCCACAAGAAATCAAATTTCCCATGTTTTCCTTTCTCTTCCCTTCTGGAGTCCCATCTTAGGACTTTATCAGCTAGTTGAAAATCTTCTGCTTTAGTCCTTTTATCAAACATTTTCTTTAGCTTTTCCTGCAAGACTTGAGATCATTGGTATACCTCTTCCCTGGTTTGCTGCAAGTGGATTGTTTGATTAATTCTTCTTTGAATGTCATTTGGTTCCACTTGAGCCTCCTGAAGTAATTTCATAACAGGAATTCCTAAAGATGATGGGAATCTTGCTTCAAGGCCATAAACTAATTCATATGGACTAGTCGCAATTGATTTCTTAGTTGTAAGTCTGTCTGCCCACAATGCATTGGTCAGTTTCTTGTGCCAATTCTTTTTATTTTCTTCCAATAACTTTTTGATGATATTAATAAGGCTTTTATTGGAGGATTCTGCTAGTCCCATTACCACAGGGTAATAAGGTACATTGAATAATGCTAAGTAAATGATATTTCTACGAAACAATCATTTTTATTTTGACTTAAATGTTGATAGCATTATCTTTATTTATAATCTTTACAGATGACCAAATCTTTGGCAAAGTATCTTGGTTCTGAGGAAGCCCTGTAATCATGAGGAATCATTGTTTCTGTTACTTTGGACAAACTTAATCATGGTGATAAATTTGTGGCGATGAAAATCCACTCATGTTTTGTGAAAGAGGATGGATTTCTCAATAAAATCTAATCCCCAATATTTGAAAAGGTCTTTAGGGTTCAGTAGGTTTTAGTAATAGTGTGCTGCTTTCTTTTACCCTCAAATATCTGACACTTATGACAAGTTGTTACAAATTTCTTAACATCAGAAAATAATGTTGGCCAGTAAAAACCAGCCCTTAAGATTTTGTCTGCAGTTGATTTCCAATAGATATGTCCTCCACAATCCCCTGCATGAAATTCATTAAGAACTTTATCAGTTTCATCTTTTAATAGACAATTCAATAAGATCCTTTCATGATTTTTCCAAAATAGAGTGCCATCTAAAATACAATATTTCAAGGATGTCATCTTTAAAAATCTTTGTTTGGTTCTGGAAAACCCTAGAGGAGCTTGCAGGTTTAGCAAAACATGAATGATATCTGTGTACCAGGGAGAATCTGAGAAACCTTGACTGATCTGTGGAGTCGCCATCTCCTGCTCGTCATCCAGTTCGTTAATGTCTAAGGTTTGGCAATTAGTTTCAGTCATGAGTTGTGCCAAAACTTGACCTTTTATGAGTTTTTTTGGTTTAATTTCAATATCATATTCTAAAATGGTAGCTATCCACTTACCTCTTTTACCTTCAATGCCATCTTGAGTCAAAATATCTTTAACTACAGCATTAGGCACATAAGCTATCACATGAGAATATAATATGTAAACTCTGAAATCTTTAATTTCTTTTACCAATGCAAATGCCTGTTTCTCCATAATATTGTATTTCAAAGATGCATCCCTAAGTGCTTTACTAAAAAATTCTATTGGTTTTTCACACCCTTGATCATCTTTTTGAAGTAAAACAGCTGCAACTGTATGTTCAGAAGCAAATGAAAAAATAATGAAATCTCTGTCAAATTTGGGACTGGTAAGAACTGGTGTTCTTGTTAAAGCCATTTTAATTTCCTCGAACGATTGTTTGGCTTCTACAGTCCAGTCAATGCTTGAATCTTTCCTCAACATGTTAGTGAGCAATCTAAGTAATTCAGCTAAACTAGAAATAAATCTTCTCAAGAAATTAATTTTTCCTATGAATGCTTGCAACTCTTTTATGTTTCTAGGATGAGGTATATGTAAAATTGCTTGTATTCTTTCTGGATCAATCCTAATGCCATCTTTAGAAATGATATGGCATAAAAGCTTTCCTTCTTCCAAACCAAATAATGACTTTTTTGGGTTTAAAGAAATCCCATATTTTCTGCACTTTATAAATACTTGTCTTAGATGATCTAAATGTTCTTGATCTGTTTTAGAAAAAACAGTCAAATCATCTAGATAAATAACCAGAACATCATGTATCTCTTTAGCAAAAGCAATATCCATTGCTCTTTGAAATGTAGCCCCTGCATTCTTGAGTCCAAATGGCATTTTGACATATTTAAACGTACCCCATGGTGTAGTGAATGTTGTTTTATCCTGATCATCAGGATGAACCAGAATCTGGTTATACCCTGAAAATCCATCCAGTAGAGATATCCTAGAAGATCCTACTACCCTCTGTAGAATATGGTCCATTTTTGGTAAAGGATAGTTATCTTTTAAAGAAACTTTATTCAAATTTCTTAGATCGACACACAATCTAATTTCCCCAGTCTTCTTCCTTGTTGGTACCAGGTTAGCAACCCATTCTGAGAATCTGATAGGAGCTATAATCCCTGCTTCAAACATTCTTTTGATTTCCTTTTCAATTGAGGGTAATAAAACAGGATTTATTCTTCTAAGCTTTTGTTTGAAAGGTTTCTGATCTGGTTTCAAAGGTATAGTGTGTTGAATGATGGATGTATCATAAGATTTTAGATCTTCATAACTCCAGGCAAAAACATCCTGGAATTCTTTCAATAGTTCAACATATTTGACCTTTTGATCTTTTGGAAGAGATTTGGACAACTTAACCATTTTGGGATTTTCTGGGGTTCCTAAGTTGCATTCTTCCATATCAGCCTTAACAGGTTCCATTTTAGGTCTAAATGGAATATCATTTGAGTCAAACAGATCTTCCAAAGGAGTTAATCCTTTGGGCAAATGATTATCTTTCAAATTAATGATTTTTGTCTCATCTTCTATGATCTCATCAGATTCCATGTGTTTCAGATTTTGCATGTCTTTTACTGTGAATGTGGTTGGATGCAGCATATGCATTGCATTCTCTCTTGAAATTTCTATTTTTTGTTCTTTTTCTTGATTAGATTCCTCAATGGTTATGTCTTCATCTATATTACAGTTAGAAAACTCATTTTGAAGTGTCAAAAAACTATTGATTTGATTATTATTAACAAATACTTGCCAATTCAAAAGATTGTCTGGTATAGCAGGCCTATGTCTAATCTCAGCTGAAAACTGATGATTAGGATCAAAAGGTAACTTGCATGTGCTGGCAAACATTGCGAGGCTATGAGCATGCAAATTTTTTTTCCTGGGAATCTTGGCAAGTTGAGCTTGTAGAAATGTGTTGAGAATTTCTACAACTGTCTCTCTGTATTGTTTCAGTCTCATGTCTTTTGTTGAACATTCTCCTTTAATCTGTTGAATGATTAGTTTAGAGTCTCCTATGATTGATACCCTAATAGCTCCTAACTTCTTGACCTGTTTAAGCCCTAATAAAAGAGCTTCGTACTTTGCCATGTTGTTAGTGCATTTGAAATTCAACCTATAAGCATGACCCTCCGCATGATTATTTTCAACATTATGTAACCAAATCCCAGCTCCTGCCCCTAATTTGTTTACTGAGCCATCAAACTCTAAATGCCATAGAATTTCATGTTCATAATCTTCATCAATTGTTTCAAAATGTTTCTTGACAGGAGCTAGTTGTTTAGCTTCTTCTGGTTTTTCTTGTTCATCTGGTGTTTCTTTGTTTTCAGAAATTTCTTCAATTTTAACAGTAGTTTTGTTTGTGGTTTCCAATTCTGGAGCTTCTATTTCAGTGGGGAGATCCAACTCAGCATTGTATAAAATAAAAGAGTCCATATCAGAATGTATAGAGTAAACAGGTAAGTTCTAAGGCTTCTCATGGCTACTAACTAAATATTTCATCAATGTCTCTCTATAAAGTCTTTTAGGCTGACCAAATACTGAAATAGTTGCATATGACATGTCTAGTTGAATAGACCCTCCAAGTTTAGCACCCCAAGATCTAGACAATAACATACCATATTTAGGTGGAATATCAGCCACTACTATGTCCATCAAAACAGACTTAGCAGGGTATTGTACCAAAGTGACACACAAATCTTTAATCAAACCTAAACATTTTACCTGACTAGAATCAAATGAAAACAAATCTTTGTACGGTCTGGTAATACCTAGATTTAATCTTTCCATTACTGCTTTTGGCATCAAATTGTGAGATGCTCCAGAATCAAGCATTGCATTATGGAGTATCTTGTCATGAACATTCAGGCTTACATAAAATGGAGGAGTTCCTCCACTTTCTGGTTTGCCATTTACCTCGGGGCCAAAAAGAAGTTTGGGTTGATCATCATGAATATTTACTGAATCGTCCAATCCAGTAATGTTAATGTTTAAGGACTTGGTAATTTAACTTCTATAGACATCATGTTTAGCCAATTCTGATAAAGGAACAGCTATCTTTCGTTTGCCTATTTCAGCCTCTAGATTGAAAGGTTTTTCTGTTTGATTTTTAGTGTTTTGCACAGTTGGGTTTTCTCTATTTTTTGGGTCTTCAATGTTTTTCTCTTTTTCATGAATGAAATTTTTTTTTGAAGGGGCATCTGAACTAACTTCTACTGTTTCTTCTACATTTCCCACAGGAGGAAAAGTATTAGATTGTTGTTTATTGTTTGTTTGGTTGTCAGAGACATCTTCAATTATTGGATTTGAAGGATTGGGAGTTATCCTAGACAGAATTTGTACTTGGGGAATGTTTTGTACAGGGGGAATGTTAACTTTTCCTTTGACATTTTGTTTTGCATTTTTCTGTTTGCTATTCTGTGGCACATCAATCCGTCTACTTCTCAAATTATACTGTTTATGGACCTCATAAATTGCTGTGTCATAGCCCTCCTTAAAATCAAAAGTCTCACCTGAATGAGTTTGGAATGTTTCAAGGATATGATTCTCTTGATCATCCTGGGATAGGAAGACTTCTGGTTCGTTTTTGTCATCAGTTACATTGTTTATTTCTACATCTTCTGTAGGTTCTTCAGAAGTGGAACCTTCAACGAAGTTTTCTTGGAAAGGTGGCCTAATGTTTTGGTCAGGGACATTCTTTCCAATATTTTGATTCAGATTTCTCCTAAAGTTTGGGTTTCTTGCAACATTCTGATTATCACTAGAAGAATTTCTTTCAATGGTCTCCACTCTGTCTCCTAATCTTTCCATACCTTTAATGATTGCATCCAGCTTCTTTTCAAAAGCTGAAGGTTCTTCATTCAGAGGCATTCTTCTTTCTGCTCTTGCTCTGGCTCGTTTTTCTATGAGATTTGCTTCTACACTCACCACTATGCTTTGCATTTCCACTAATGTTTGGGGAGCTCTTTCCCTGAGGGAATAAGCAATGTCAGAATCAAAACCATCTGGAAATTTAACCAACACGGAGTCAGGTGGGGGTCTTAGGTTTTGAGGAACTGCATTATATGCTTCATTGAATCTAATGATGTAATCCTGTACTGTTTCATTAGGTCTTCTTCTTAATTTTTCGAATTCTGACAAGATCTGAAGAGGGTCCTTCTTCTTCTCCCATCTATTCAAAAATTCCCTATATAAAGCTGGTAAATCAGCAATACTATTTGGATCAAGGGCCCTAAACCATGTCCTAACTTCTCTAGTAAGACTCTGAACGAAAATTCTCATTCGGACATCATCAGTATCAATTTCATAAAACTCAGAGTAATCAGTCATCCTTTTGGTGTGTTGTTGTGATGTATAAGTACCTGATCCATCAAAAGGTGTGATCTTACTCTGGTAATCTTGAGGCAAAGCAGCAGCATGGGCTGGTATCTGTAAAGGGGCGTATCGATTCGCCATTGGAAGATATAGTGGGGTAACAGGAGTTGATGGTCTGGCAGGAGGAGATGGAGGAGTAGAAGGGGTGACAGGTGTTTGAAAAGCTTGAGAAAAAGTAACTGAACTTGGAGATGCTTCAGTAATTACAGAAATGTTTGAATTTTCTTCAAAGGTTTGTTCAGATTGAATAGAGTTCTCTAATTGTCTGTCAAGATGATGTGAAACAAATCTGTATTGAAAATATTCAAAGAACAATGGATCTGGAACTAATCTGGATAATTTGGTTTCAGAAAAATTCACAAATAAAGATGTTTCAAATCGTGCATCAAAAGGAATTTCATCAATATATATGATTTTCACGGGACAGGATGCAGATCTAGAAAGTGGCCTAGAACTTCCTGAACTCTCTTGACTTCCTCTTTCCAAACTTTCTTGACTTCCTTGTCTTCTAAGAATCCT
The DNA here is from genome assembly GCA_034641835.2 of Pinus albicaulis. Classification (NCBI taxonomy): domain Eukaryota; kingdom Viridiplantae; phylum Streptophyta; class Pinopsida; order Pinales; family Pinaceae; genus Pinus; species Pinus albicaulis. Next base: position 1,275,315,697 of record CM076581.1, on the reverse strand, counting down.
AGGAATCAGATTTGGATTTTCAAATATTGGTGGTGGATTAGGGTCAGGATTTGACCTAGTATGACGAATCCTTTCTGAAGCCAGTTTTCTTAGACTATATGTTTTTGGATTTTTGGTTTTAATTGAAAGAATAAATACAACTTCTACAAATTCTTCAAGAAATAATGATGTATGATTAAAATTTTCTCAAAGATCTGTTAAACTAGAGAGTCTGATTAAACATTTTGAAACTAAGGTTCAGTAATAAGCTAAATCAGAGATAGACTAAAGCAACATTTATTTACTTTTGCAATTGCAGAGCAAAAGCAATTTCAAAGGCTACCTGGCTGATCTTCAGACTCTGTCTATAGCTTATAAGTGAACAATATTAACAAATAAAGATGATTCAGATCCCCAGTATGGTCGCCACTATGTTATCACTCAGGTTTTCCTTGAAGTTGTGGAAAAGGAAAGTATACCCGAGGTAACCACAAACCAACCTTCGGATGCAGAATCTAGCCAATCTGCATCCAGAGAGGGCTCTCTCTTTATGATTTATCTTTGTTCTTAGAAGGTTTTAGGCTAGTTATAGATCCAAGATGTTTGTTTTGAAAAATGGTGGAATCCACAAACTAAGGGCAAGGTTGAAAGTTTTCAGTCCATTGGGCTATGGAGTCAAAGGATGGCTTTACTGGATTTCTATTCTACACACAAGATGGCTTTACGGGGCAAGGTAGCTAGACAGAGAACAATCCTTAAAATTTAAAGTGGATGGGATGATTTTGAAGGGATGAAAGGCAGCTAAGAATCTTTCACCATGTTCAAAAGAAAGAAATGAGATGACTACAAACAAAGAGCAATGAAGAATTCTTTATTATAGTAATCAAAAATGTTTAAATTAGCAAATAAAGAGCATTTAAGAATTCATGCTTATAACCAATTTAGAGGAAAACATTAAGAACAATCACATCTGAAATCAGAGTACAATCAAGTAAATTCTGATTCAATCCTTTATGTAAATTATTCAGAAATGGACATAATGATATTATAAACTGATATAAAACTTAAGACAAAGAGTAGAAAGACTTATTGAACTGCAGTCCAACACATGAATCCTGCAAAAAGTCCTGGGCTTCAAATCGTCATCCAGTAAGCCACGAATAAATTTCTCCAAAATGCTTTTATTCCGAAAATCTCAATGTTACAGCAAAGTAATAGAATCCACCCTCAATACTCTCTTTGAGGGTTTATTTATACAAGAAATAATTGAAAAAATCTCACACTAACCTAGCCAATAATCTAGGGTGACTAAGGAGTAGTTTACAAATAAACAGGAGACAAATGGTCTCGTAGATAGAATAATAAGTAACTGCTGATGTGTTGTTTCCTAATTTTGCTGATGTGCTGGAGGTAAGTGCTGAAATAGGGTTCGATGCTGTCCCTTTGAGTAATTCTTTAGCTTGTTTGACACTCTTTGTTTCTACGAATACTCTTTAACCTGTGTAACTGATACTCTTTCATCTGTGCTCATTTTTATCTTTCATATAATAGTAAAAAGATAAAATTCTCATCCTGAAGATAATTTTCATAGAATTTCCAATAGGTCTTTCCACCATTGATCTTCTGGTATTATAGTCTTCTTAAGTTTTCTCAATGTCTCATCAGCCTCTGCGAGTTTGTAAAAAGTGGGCTCATCAGGAAACAAATACTTTATTTCATGTTCAAGATGAAATAAATTCTTCAACCTGGCATATAGATTTTTCCCTGTTGGCAACGTTGCTTCTGGTAAACTGATGGAACAAGCAGTTATGTTCTGAGCATGTATATTTATTTTCTTGACATAGGTTTCCAGTTCCATTATCTGGTCTTCTGTGAGCATAGGATTGGGTAACCCACTGTCCAACAAAACTTGAAATTTTTCTCTGAAAGCATTAATATCATCCAAAATATCTGCACACTTCCTTTCTAAATTCTGCATAAAAGTTCTTTTGATGAAAACTCTTTTTATCATCAAAATAGTGCCGGTCCTGTCTTCAATTCCTTGTACTGCAAGCTGTTGTTTTTTTCGGGTGTTCAAAAATTGAATAAGTTGATTGGCCTGCTCAGGTCTACCTCTTAATTCATCTCTTGTTCTATTTGTTTCCTCCTGAGCTACTTTAATCAAGTCATTTTGTTCAAAAATTGCTTGAATAGAGGGTAATAACTCAATTGTGTGCAGCTAAAAAAAAAAAAAATCTTTTAATTTCCCTGGCATTATCACCAACTGTCTTCTTAGATGTATCATACTTCTGCTCCAAATTTGCTAATTGTAACTTTGTGGTTTGAAGTTCTGTGACTCTTAATTGTAAACTTTCCATTTTTTTTATCAACTCATCAGAACTTAAACCAGAAGTATTTACCTGCGCTGGCTCTGTTTGTTGCTTTGCTGTTGTAGTACCTGTGGTTGTAGTAGCTTCTGTGATGGATGCCTTCTTGATAGCTTCCTTTTCCTGTAAAGCTTGTTCCAATCCCTTCTCTGTTTCACTTAGTTGCTCAGTTACCTTTAAGAGCAACTCCATTACCTCTTCTTGTGAATTCCCCTTTAAAACTTCTTGGGTCTGGGGGTGCCTTGAGGCTGGAAATTTCAACTGCTTTCTCAGTGCAGCTATGTCATCATCTTTCTTCTTTATTAGTGCCTCAATGCTTTTAATATCTTTGGGGTTGTGACCCAAGCTGATGATTATGTCTTCCAAAGACTTTATTCTGTTATCTTCGGCCTGAGAAGAGGCCTTTTCAATTTGCAATTGGGCGCTTGTGTTATTTAAAGAATCTTGCGGCGTTAAGGCTGCCATGGCTTTATTAGTAAGAGTGGAATACACCATTTCTACAGTTTGTTTATGCAACTCTATCTGGTCCAAAGGATGAATGTCCTTTGCCAGGACCTCAAAATTTGTTCTAATATAATCAGCTGCTGTCATGGGTTTTGGCACCTTTGACTTGAAGTGGCTCATCATCATTTTGCCTTGTGAAATGTCAAATGCTGACATTAACCTCTCCTGATTATGTGGAGCCATTTTCAAATATTGATCATATACCTTCATTCTTAATGGATCATTATTTTCCTTTATATTGATGAAGGTTCTTTTTATATCTCCTGTATCTGTTTTTGGTGGCCTAAAGGAGGATACTTCAGTACTCAATTGCTTGTGCAAAGCTTTTCCTTTCTGCTCTGTATGGGTCACACTAACAGAACTAGTTAATTGACTGTCTTCTCTTCCATCATCAAACACCTCATCTGTGATTTCCACATCTGGAAGTGGATCTGGTTTATGTTTTTTGGTTTGATGTATTCCTGAGGACTCTTTAGGAGGAGTAGTGTCTGGAACCTGCATTTTCTTTCCTATTTCCATGTTGGATGGAGTTTGTAATTCTGAAACTTCAGGACGTTTTACCTGAGTGGGAGAAACTTGTGTTTGATCAGGTGCTCTAGAAGTTTGAGTTTTCTCTGCCATGACTAAAGTTTCAATGACCTGAATTTCAGGTTCCTTTCCTTTGCCTTTTGATTCTGCTGCCACTGGTGAACTGCCTTCCTGTAATGTCTGCTGTAGATTTGCTGCTGAAGAAGTGCCAATGTGAGGTACCTGCACTTGACCACAAGATTCTAGGTCATACTCCTCAAAATCTTTCATCATTCTGTTCATTTTTTCTTCTTCACTTTCTTCTTCAACTAGTGTTTCTTCAACCCATTCATCTTGGTTGGCATATTGTTCTAGTTCAGGAATCTTGTGGTGTATGTAAGGGGATGATTTATTCTTTATTCTCTTTTCACAAATAAAAACAAATGGATCATAAGGAACCCAACGGAAAGTTCTTTGGAACTTGCAATGGCCTGGTAGTATATTTTCTGCTTCTCGCTCGGCCTCCCTAGAGTTGCAGATGAAAGGACCTAATTGACTTTTGATCCTTAGTTGGGCTTTCTTCTTCACACTACAAAAATGGATCACATCTGAATTATTCATTTGCCTAAAATATTCCAAGGCAAAAATTCTCATGGGCACATATCTTGGCAACTTGAATGGATGTAAGTCACATCCATAGATTCAGATGACTGAATGGTTTTGATATAAATACCAATCTCCAACTTTATAAGTCCTTGAAAGTTGCAAGGTCTTCTTGATTTCATTACTGAGCCTTGGAGGAGGGATTCCTGTCAACAAGGTAGTTGCAGGATATACAAAAAGATCGATGAACTCAGTATAGGAATATGGAGACTTATAGGAAGAATGAATTATGGGAGACCAAAATACAACTGACCTAGGGTTTCCGTTGGCATCAAGCTTTTTAACAGGGAAAGGGAACTTTTTTGATTGATAGAAGATAATGAGATGATAAATAACTGAGGAATATTTGAAAAATTTCTCATCATCTAGCCTCATGAACTGATCATGGATCTTATTGGCTATGAAGGAGGCAAAGTCATATTTAACTTCAGGAGGTTGCCCAGGAGTAAAAATAGACAGCAAAACCAGGGTTATCTCATCAACATATTCACTGGTATTGAAAACCAAGACAAAAGATATCATATTTAGGATGAGCCTTCCCAACTTAGTGAAATAATAAAAACCATAGGGAGGAGGTCCCTTAGGTTGATGTTCAGGCAACATGAAATTCTGGCAAATGGACTCCAATTTTTCTGAGGTCAATTTATTAGACTTTTCAATCAATTCTTCCATAGACAAAGGTGCTAGTTCTTGTTCTGGTTCAAAATGTAGCATTGCATTGATAGCCTGGGGAGTAATGGAGAAAAGAACACTCAGGTCAGGGGATATTACAGCTCTCTGAGTGGGATCATAGTTAGAATGGCAATAGTGGATGATTTCTGGGAAAGAAATGACTGAGGGGATGAGATATCTCGGGAGATTTGATTCCCACAACCCAATGAGATCTTGCCCCTTCGAGTACTCGTCTCTGCAGCGAAAATAACTCAGAAGGGGACTTTCATCAAAATGCAAGTCTTTAATCTGGAAATCTTTATCTACTAAAGGAAAATATTCTAACTCTCGGTGGGGGGCATTCAGTGGAGTTACATTCAAAGCTGCCGGGGCTTCCATTTTGGTTCTTGTGGATTCAAAACGGAGGTTTCTGGTTTTTCTTCAAAGGCCGGGTGCAATTTCAATTTTAAATGAAGGAAATTAACACAATTGCAGTTTCAGGGGAACAATTCACAGTTTTAAAACTTCAGGGAATGATCTCAGTGATAAGATTTAATCACTAATCAAGTGGAAAACAAGGAAAACAGACTTTCTTTTGAAGTTCGAAGCACTATAGGATAAATACCTGTTCTTGGAGGAAAGCTGGTTTTTAACAGGTATCAGGCGGTAGCAGAAGGATGCTTGAACACAGGTCTGGCGGAAAGCTGGAGCGAAATCGAATTGAACAGTGGATTTCAGTGGAAATTTGAAATTCGTAGCAGAAAGCGCAGTCGCGTTCAAATGATGAAAATGACATAAAAACACGTGAATTTTTTTTATTTCCAAAGTCAAAAAAGGGGTTTTTAGTTTTTCGAGGAGTGACGTCACTTTGGTACGGGCTGACATGGGGCAGGGGGGCCAGGCGGTAAGCGGTTAGTCCCCGCACCGCTTATGGACAAAGATGGTATTGAACGAGCGGGCAGCAATTCCATTAGAGTATCGACACGTGGACGGGAGACTGGTTAAATACCACCAAGCCCCCGCGCGTTAAAGCTCTGACAAAGGATGGGTAGCGGAATTGCCGAGGAGCGTTGATCTTTGGAGGGGTGATCCGACGGTTGAAATGACGGGGAGATGGTGGGAAGTTAAATGGTGCGGGCCCAATATATTTATCGTTAATTAATCACCCCGGGCGAGAGTTGATTGGTGGAGGTAGTTGGTTATTAATTAATTCTAATAATTAATTAATCCCATGGTATAATGGAAAGAGGGGTCGCGGCGGGGTTTTAATTGTGTTTGAAACGTCGGGTGGAATGCCAGGTGGATGGGCCACGGTGGCATAGGGGCTTTTCCAAAGTTTTGGTTTTTAAAAAAAATAAAACTTCGGGTTTATTCTTTTTGTGTTAAACATATAGAATTATATGTTTAAACGTTATTTCGATATTTCTATTTATATGGTAATAGATAAACATTATTTAATTACCATAGGGGCGGGACTATGATATAAGGATATATTTAACCAAAGGGCATATGAAGCAGGTTTTTAATGAATATTTGGGAAGTAAATACTTTGGTTAAAACATAATAGAGGGGTTTTTGGGATATTAATTTAAAAGGAATTATATACTTAGGATAAGGTATTTTCATTAGGGATTTAGTAACTAGAGTTAAACATTAATATGACAAAGGGAAAAGGGAACTCAAAACACTTTTCTCATCTAAGAAAGTGACAATTTCTGAAGTAAATTGCAATATCTCATCTTCAACACTTAAACTTAGAATAGTAAGTTATTTTGAGGGATTTTTGTGGAATTTTGCATATTTTTCCTAAGCAAAATGAGATTTTACTTAGGAAAAGGTTAAAGATGAATGATTATAATGATGAATTATCTCAAGTACTTGGGTCTTTTTGATCATTTAGGCCGAGGGTCTGGTCCCTCCAAAAGTCAAGGAAATGCCTTGAGCCCCTTTGATCTCCAAGTACCCTAGTACTTTGGGGGAAATTAGTAAAACTTTAAAGGGGAAAGTGATGAGGGAAGTTAATGATTTTGACTTTGCTTGCTGTGATTTTCCAGTGTATTTTCTGCTTCAGTATTTGTGATGAAAGTGAAGGATCAAACATTTAGCAGCATCATTCATCAGATAAAACTTTGCAACACCATCTACCTACCCTATCTACTACTACCATTTTCTCTTCTTTATTAGGGTTCATATAGACTTGCAAACCCTTTTCAACCTTTTCTTTTTACATGATAAATCTATCTATTTCTACACTTATTACATCCAAGGGCTCAGATTAAACTGTTGAGCACCTTTTAATAACTCTACCTATCTACTTATCTGCCAAGATTAAACTGTTTGGTCAGATATTTATTCTCTATTCTATAACATGAAATTGAAAAATGAACTAGCCAAGCTTAAACAGTTTGACTATTCATGAATTGTGGCATAAAATACAAGTTGCACACAATTTGTTTATTACATCAAAGTAAAAAGTAGTGGCATTTGGATTTGCACACTTTCTTTGGCCTATTTTTTGTTTGGGGTTCATTTCTTTTGCTTTTTGGCCATTTTTATTTTTCTTACCCTTTGATTTTTCTTTTAGGGTATACCCTCTTTACATTTTTTAAAATTTTTGATTTTTTGGTTTTTCAAGAATATAGAACACCTTTGCTCAAGAAAAAGGTTTGAACATATTCCATAGTTCAATCAAGACAATCATGAAAAATGATACCTATTGGTATAGGCGACTAACAACTTGGAATCTCAAGAATCGCATGCACTTCCATCTAGTGAAGTGGAAGAAAAGAGTAATATTTTCATGCATACAAGTTGATTGTCATCCTATACTAACTGATTTTTGCAAAATTTTAGCTAGAATCATGTTATCTAGACCAATAGAAGAAACATCTAAGGCCACACCTTAGGTCGTGGGTAAAAGGGGGAGATAACTGGAGCATGTCACTTTAAGAAGAACATTTAATGGAATTCAGGGATTAGGTCACCACTTGCAAAGACTGAAATCCACAAGCCTACTCTACCTAAGTTTGTAGGGAATTTTAGTTACAAAATTATATGTACATAGGCTGAGAGAACCTAAGATGAAGGTCATACTCCTGATGGAGTTCATCATTAATATGCTGATAATATATTCCTAAGGGAGGGCTAATATTTCAGGGGTGATTTTTCTCATATTTGGCACCATATATCACTGTTTTCAGGAGGACATATTGGAGATCAATCATCATATTATGAAGCTGAGAAAATATGTATGTTTCCTAAAGAAATTCGAGGCTAAATTATATGTACTAAGAAGCATGATTAAAGGGTTCATAATTTCTGAAGGAGGCTAACATTTTGTACCTTCTTTCTCAGTTTATACTAGTCTATATCAGTGGGCCGATATTGGTCAAAATATGTCACCAAGTGAACCTACGGTTTCCTTGATCTTCCTATATTGTAATATCTCTCTGAATTGAGAAATTAAATTAATTATTTCCTCTTATTTTCTCTTGCTGTAGAATTTCCCTTACTATTCACGCGAAGTGTTTAATGAAATTACTGCACTCTAACTGTTTGTAAAATTTTTTCAAAGAATATTTGTTTAGGAAGGAAAAATTTTCATATTTTAGAATTGGTACATCACAGACCAACTAACAAAATAATTATCTTGTAGTCATAGACACATTTTAATATAGTCTTATTCTAAAATAAAAAATATGTGACTATAACTCATTGAACTCCCTAGGTCATATTAAATTTGTGTCTCTGTAGGCCATTGATATCTAAATCAGCACATCACTAATGGTTAGACACCAATGCAACAATTTTACATAGACAATGTCGTTTCTCATTTAGTTGGGCCACATATCACACAAAATTGGAATGGACGTGGTAATCATTTTCCATTAGTATTAAATGCTATCAATACCATATAATAGTAATAGCCAGCATATGGTCAATAATATCTACACTATTTCAAATCTCAATAGTCAATTCAAAAATTTGGGACAAGTAAAATGACACAGGCATGGCCTTTGCTTGTTTCTAAAAGGGATGTGAAGGAGTTGGAAATATCTGACCTAGGGGTGTGGGGTTGTTTTGATAGATTCAACCAAAGGGGAAGGTGTAGAGCAAGGACTATCTAGTGCTTGTCTGAGGATGTGATGATCAAGTGCAAACTTGGAATGATTCAAGGAAGCAATTTTGTTGCTGAATTAATGGTAATGTGAATTGGAAACAAGTAAAGACATTCAAACTGGTTGGAAATTCCAAAGTCTTAGTAGATTAGTTTAATTGGAGGATTGAACTCAGAAATCTCCATTTAGAATCATGGCAAACAAATATTTGTCAATTGCACTTATAGAGAGAAGAATGTTATAACATAAATGCTCTCAATTCCTGGATGATGGAGTTTGCTCTTATTCATAGTGATTTTTTAATTCCTTAATTTGCGTTTAATATTTTTTATTCTACCAATCCATTAAAATGATAGAAGTTATTATGTGAGTTTTAATTTAGGAAATGAATCTAAGTGTTAACAAATGTTTTGCTTAGTATCCATGAAATTATACTTTTTGATTTCTATTGGAATCAAAAAAATATCAAGGCCAACCAAACTTTAGTTATATGTTGAATTCCAGATATGTACTTACATTCAAACATCGAATGAAAGAATGTATGTGATACACACTACCAATGGATAATACATCCTAATATGTTATTTCCATTACTCAGTTCTCTATCGGGGCATAGATAAATTGAGAATCACATGAAACTTAATTCCTAGACTTTGAAAAGAAGAATACTAAATACCGAGATCAAGGCACACATACAAGGACAAAACGGTCGTAGAAATGTGAAAATAGCTATAAATGGGAAAGGGGCCATTTTTAGATAAAGGAGCATACCGTTTGGGTATTCACATGAATAGCCTTCCTATTAAATTTGGGCAACTAGGTCCAAACTCTGGGTTGTGCTGCTCAGATGAGGATCCCAATATTTTTATTGGATTCCTCTTTTGGAGAGTTGTAAGATTGATCTAAAGATCATCTCGATTAGATGAGTAGAACATGTACTTTGAATTTATTCCACTTACGTGATGGGTTGACCTGGAATATAATATATACTTAAATGTCTTAAAGGATGTGACACAGACCCCCAAAGATACCTATATATTGGAGAGACTTGGAGTTCATTATACACACAGTGTGTGGATGATTTTCTTCTCTCTTGATGGCGTTGGGGATGCACTATTGGTGCTGTGTATTTTTGGAGTATTCTTTGTCTGGGTTGTCTTGGGGTTGTGTGTGACACACTTGGCTGAATGACCTATTGGAGACTTTGCTAGTTGAAGCATCCTGCTGATCGTTGTAATGCCACCATTCATTATCTATTTTTTGGCTTGTCTTCCATCGATCTCTTGGTATGTTCTATCTGCTATAGTATTTTGTGCCCTAATCTGAAATGGCATAGAACATGTTCAAATTAACATGGTATCAGAGTTGAGGTGAAGACAAAGCCCAATTTATGTTGAAAAGCAATCTTTGATCTATTAATCCATTTTGGTGCAACAAAGACACATCAAAGTAGCTTATTGGAGGTGAAGGATAATTAAGTCAAGTAAGCTGGGGCATTTCTATTGAGGCCGCAGGAGATAGGCTACCACAACAAGGAGGATAAGTTTGTGTGGAGCCTTACAATGCTTGTTTGTGGGGTTGTTCCATCTACCAAGGAGGTCGAGTAACATTATGAGCTACGCAGGTCTATTTGGGCTGCAAAGAGGTAAGGAGAAAGTTGTTTTGGGTTGGTTGGAAGTGACAAAATATTGTTGGGATTGGTCGTAGGCCTTATCAACCCAAAATACGGGTAGTGTGGGAGTGTTTGGGGCTGCAAAGTGCCCAGAACTTTAGCCTACAATGTGACCATATCTCCTTTTCTAAACCACAACAATTTATGGGTGGTATGTCTCTAAAATGCTACAGGCCTTTGAAGCCTCACTGATGCTTGCCACTGAGAATTAAGGAAGATCGAGGAAAAGAACTGGAAGGATGAGAATGCTAGAGCTATTTGTGGCCTTGCTTAAGGGTCAAAAAAGAATTATTAGAAGGTTGTTTGAAGTTTGTTTTGGGTGACCGTGTGCAAGAAGAAAGGTCGAGGTCCCTTTGAAGAACACCGTAGCAAAAGGGACTATTTTAATGGTTGTTTGATGGGTGGATAGCCCTAAGAGGCTGTTACAAGTTTGTTCGTATACCTGCAGGGTGCCTATATTATTTAGGAGGGAAACTCTATGTATAAGGGCTTGTAACTTCCCTAAAGGAGCAACGTGGAGGGGAAACCTTCCATTGAAGGGCAGCTGCAAAAAAGGGGAGCTATTATGGGCCAAATTTGAGGGTTTTTAGGGATTGTGATGGCTCTAACCAGTCTGAAACCAACAGTAGAGGAGAAAACAAAACAATGAGGAAATAAGGTATTTTTTTTGTGCTATTTTCGTATGAAAATTATCTGTAATCTGTTGCAAAAACAAGGCTACTATAGCAGCAGTATAGGATGTTAGTTTGAAGACGTGAGGACTTGAAGAAGGCCTTCTCTCTAGGATGAGTATCTACCTGGGTATGTCGTAAAGTCTAAAAAGGATGTTCAAATTAGGCCACAAAACTAATTAAAACTCTTCAACGAAGAGAAGGAGTATAGCACAGTGATAAAGTCTCTCTGTTTTGGGCCTGGCATCTCTGAGGTAGGCTGAAGATATTTCATGAACAAAACAGTCACATATTGAAGAGCTACCTGTGTTGATTGGACTGCTGAACTTAGATAATAAAAGGCTCAGACTAAACTGCTTCAGACTCGGTCCAGTAACAGGTTCTGTGTTAGAGTTTCCTGATGCTCAGAAAAAAATAGCCTCAGATCTGAGATAAGTTTCCTTCATACTCAGAAAAAAACAATAATATCCTTGAACCTTATGCTCAGACTAGTTCCTATCCACTGTTTGGAGACCTGTGGTGTTTTGAACCTGTGGAAGGGAGGTTGGAAGTTTTGTTTAGCTCGAACATATAATAACAAGACTCAGAAAATGGGATAAAAGGTGACAACACAAAAAAAAAACCAATATAGAGGATTGTAATAATTTCAGTATACTTGGGTGTAGGCTCATGTGTGGGCTACACTTGGACCTATCTACAAAATAGCTCAGATCTGAGACATACTTTAGCTCAATTTGTGACTTATGACTGTGTTATATCTGAAAGGTATCATATAAAGTGTGGACTAGAATGTAGGAGGGCCAATTTAATGTTTGGAACATCTGTACGATTGGTTCCTAGATTTATTCAATTTAGTAAACAAATTGCAAATCTGAGATCTAAGAACTTGAAGCCCTAGGATCAGTCAACCATTAACTGTAGTTGGGCAGATCTGGAAGCTCTAAGAAGTATTTTTTTTTAATGGAATTGGAAGGATCTTTAGAGGGTGTGATGGTTCATCTCATCTCTCAGAATCTGCTCTTCAGCTCGGCTCCTTGAAATGGTAGTCGAGCACAGTGAAATATTGAAATGGTAGTTGGGTGCAAAAGAAATTTAATAATTTAAATTTTAAATGGTAGTTAAGCACGAGCGGAGGGGAGGCGGAGGCAGCCGACGGAGAGCAGTGTAGCGTAGCGGGGCAGAGCGGGGCCCACCTGTCGAGTCAAAACAACGATTGTTGGAGGGGCATTGGTCAGAGCTATCCCATCGCCAGATGGATTTGTCAGACGGGAGCTCCATTTCATCTAAAAGTAGACTTCTCCCAAGTAAAAGTATTCAGCAAGGCAAGCGGCAAAAACTAAAACTATTGAAAGGAATTAAACAATACATAAGAAATAAAGAAGTGAAAATAATGTTGTTGCTAGTGAAATTCCTCACTAAAAATCTTTAAGGGTATCAATAAAAGAAGCTTTAACTATTAAAAGGAGTGTAATAGATATATATGAAAAATAACATGTACATCAGTAAATGATATGCAAGGCTATCATGCTACATGAGAAACAAAATGGCAGATAAAAGGATTTTGAGATGAATGTACTATTTACATGTGTTTGCATTGGCATCGAGGTCAAAAATCAGCTCCCCTTCCTTCATGATCCATTCATCTTGTCCTCATCTATAAGAGGTACCTAGGATCCTTCTGAACTCTTCAGGGCCCATCTAACCTTAGTAGGTCTCTTACTAGAATGCAATCCTACTATATTCCGCAGTTCACTGAAGTTTTGTGAGGACAATGATGAAACGGGTGTATTTTCATTTCCAACATATTCATGCCCAAGATGAAATGCCAAGGCAGAAAGCTTGAGCCAAACCAATGTGAATTAGCATATGGCCTAACTAGAAGGAAAAAATATGCTCAGAATTATATTTGAAAATTAAACTTCTTTCATTATGTGTTGAAGTTTTACCATCAGCATTTTCATTCTTCCGCTTTGAACTAGCCCCTCTAATATATCCAATTTCTAATAACTTAAACAAGTCTTTCTTAGATCGAAATCTATGTTCTGACGCAGGATCAAAAAATACTACACAACCCACTAAAGCAGGATTGTCAAAAACGGAACCATATAAAACTTGAACACACCTAGATTGTTGAAATTCAGTTTTTCTATTGTGAACCTACCATGATCACCAATTTTTAGTTTCCTAGTTTTGAATAACTCAACCCTCCTCACTAAGTCCCTTTCTCATTAATTTCTCAGACTAGGAATGAAAGCACTCTGTGGTATTTCAATTTGTGATAAAACTCAATCGCTTGTAGGAATTTCACCACCCACTAGAAACTTTACACTGGCATAGATCCATCTTAAAATGAATCTGCTAAGCACTAAGAGAGATTGAAAAACACCATGCTTAAACTTTTTGAAGCTTAATAGATCCGGTGTTAAGACCAATCTATATTTTTATTATTTCATTCATTTCGAAAACTTCCTTGAGGAAACCTTTTAAGCACCTCCTTACATTGTGGGAGTGGTGCCTGGGATAAATTGTGCTGGTTTATAATATGTACTCTTAACCTAGAGGAACTCTACTAGACTTGTACCCATGAACTCTCATTGATCTCTGAGTTGAAACTGATATAGCTAACCCACTAAATCTAAGTTGATCTATAATTGTATATAATATATATCACCAAAATTCAACTAGTTATCATAGAGGTTCATCTCCCCTGTTTTGAATAGGTCAATATTTCTTTCTCAATCCCTTCACAACAAGAGAAAGCACTCATTGTGACTTCCAATTGTGATGAAACTCCGCCAATTGTAGGAAATACACCTCTCAGAAAGGAACTTTTATTTCATGTTGGCCTTTGTTTAGGCATTACACACATATGAAGTAATGAAGATCTCCCCTCGTCAGGGCTGTAGCACACCTTGCTTCTCTCGGTGCAACAACCCAGTTATCTTTTCCCATTCCAAATAGTGTTTGTGAGATAGAAAATAGGCCTAAAACATTCTCAATAGTAAAAAAAGTCCTGATGCCTGTGCTGTGATGATAAAAAATTTAAAACGCTGGTAGTAGGTATAGAAATCTACAGAGATAATGTGAGGACCTAATGAGTATGGACACTGTGTATCAGCATTTGTATATATTGAGATTGAAAAATAGCTTATAAATTGAATGATAAAAATAAGTTTAACTTGTCCTGTTTTTATTGTTTTCCATAAAATATTAAAGTCTAGTGAGAATTAGCAATACCAATTACGATTACCACTTCAAGCTTTGCCAAGATTTGAAACCAACACCCTTCAAAATTCTTGCTATGCCAGTATTGCCTACGGTGGAAATTGACGATGAAGAGAAAATGAAAATCGCATAGCCCAACAAAATAGTGGCATGACATCACCCTCACAGAGGCTAACAGTTACCGATGTCAGAGCCAAATGGAATGGACGAAGTCTCACATGTCCGCGCAATTATATTAAGAAAGATGGAGGATTCCCTCACACAGGCCAAACAATTAATCCATCGTGTCAACCAATAAGGAGCGTGGTTTTTTGGTTGCGGTATTCTCTACAACCCTTGCTCTCTATAGAATGTAGAGAGTGCAAGACAACTTTGGATCACCTCTTTCCAGAGCTTCGAGGTGAGATTCAAATTTTAATTTTTTTCCCATACCCAGTGAATTGTTTCCACTGCAACGCCTGAGGCAAAGCCGATCCTCCTCCAACCTATCCCAAAAGAGCTCAACATTATTAAAAAGAAATATTTTTTATAAATCCTTTTCGAAAACTTAAATACGGTTAAGTTCCAACAAAATCTCATTGGACAAACACTATTTTTTTTGTATTTGTTTTTGATAAGATTTAGTCAAAAGTTGCTTGGTGGGAATTTTTTTTTTTTAGAATATTTAGATTTTCAATAATTAATCTATTTTTTATATTTAAAAAATAAAAATAATCAATAATCTAACTTAGTCTAACTTAATCATTGTGTATCTTTACAACATTATTATGTTTTGTGATCTCAAAAATTTTGATAATCCAAAATTAAAATGATATTTGGAATACCAAGGCTTATTTGGAAGGAAATTAAAAACCAATATCAATAAAAGTCACTAAGAAATTTCAAAACAGACTACATAAATGCATAGATTCTTTGAGGATTCTAGCAAATGAACCTGTTGTGTAACCAGCTCCAAAAATAGAAGAAAAGAGATAGCAACGCCTTATAAATGAGCCACTTCGAGGGGGCAACCTCCAATACATTACATAAATGAAAAATTCTTGGATGATACAATTTACAAAACCTCCTTTCTATATATAGGAGTCCATGGGGCCATAATGTAATCCTAGTGGTCCACAATGTAATCATAGCTGACCTAACAATAATAATTTAAGGGAACAATAATAACAAAATGGGGTTTACAAGGGTACAATAATAACAATAAGGGGGTTACACTAACAACAATAAGGGACTATACTAGTCATATAGGGACCTAACATGCCCCTCTCCTTCAAAAAAGTGTTTTCCTTAACACTTGAGTAGCTCTGGGTGCTTCTGTATAAAATTCTCATCCTCCCATGTAGAATCTTCAGTGGGTAAGTTCTTCCACTTGATGAGATACTCTGAAATTGATCGATTCCGTAGTTGTCAAGTTCTTGTTTCCATGACCGCTTCGGGTTCCAATATGATTTTTCCTTCCTCATCAAGTTCTGGCAATATTGTTTGAACTGGAAGATTTTCACCTATAACCTTCTTTAAGCATGAAACATGGAAAACTGGATGTACTCGCGAAGAAGCGAGAAGCTCCAATTTGTATGCCATAGTACCAATATTTTGCAACACCTTGTAAGGACCATAGTACTTTGGTGATAATTTATTATCCTTCTTAGCTTGCTTGAGGGACATTTGTTTGTATGGTTGTAGCCGTAAAAATACCCAATCTCCTACATCAAAACTTCTCTCGCTACGATGTTGATATGCCTGTTGTTTCATTCGATTTTGTGCCAAATTCAGGTTATCCTTTAAGAGTTGGAGAACTTCTTGCCGATGCTCGATGTGATCTTCCACTGCTTGAACCTTCGAATTTTCCCTTAAAGATGCTGTGATGGATGGTGGATGATATCCATAAAGTGCCATAAATGGGGTCATTTTTGCTGCAGTATGGAAGGAAGTGTTATACCACCATTCGGCGAGAGGTAACCACTTGACCCATTGTGTTTGTTTATCAGATACAAAACAACGAAGATATCCTTCCAAACATTTA